>JABBWB010000075.1:0-164962 GCA_016628085.1 Suillus occidentalis
GGCTTGTCGCGTTGCAGTATCAGGAGCACTTGGAGCACTTATGGTGTTTGTACGCTGGGACCAGATGTGGTAACGCGTGGTATACTCCTTGAGCCATAGCAAAAAGTAGAGATTTTCTGGCGATTGCTCGACATATAGAAGATATTCTTCGAAATCCTTGAGGCCAAGAGGCGGAAGGTGCCTGCGCTCGAGTACATCGTCAAGATGAACTTCCAGGAATGGTGTCACTCCACAAGATCGTACTTTGCCGACAGACGGGGGTGGATTGCATATACGGTACTGCATAGATAACTTGCTTGTGAGATGTGCTTCTACTCAAGTACGCGATTTTACACACTGGAAATGTTAGAAAGCCCTTCAAGGAGAGCTGTGACGCTGGCGGTCTTTCCTGCTGTTGCATGGATCATAGACGTGAACGAGAAAGCAGGGGGAAGAAGTATCAGTGGACAGAGACTTTGTGGATTTAAATGTCAAACACGTGAAGATGATAACCGGAAATTGGACATTAGCCTGACTGATCAGGCTATCAACGACGCGGCCAGACTTCGACCAAGCTTGGATCGAATCCACTGCACAGCACGGTGGATCACGTAAAGAGCACCAATTTTTCGGCATAGCGACAAGCAGCACTTGAGAAATGGACACTCGACGACTCATCGGCGCTTCAGCCTTGGGGCCTCATGCATCATGCTGCACAGGTGTCTGACCAGATGATATCGATCAGCCGCCTCATCACTTTATCAAAATACCCACAAGACAACCCATCAGATGCATCAGGATTCATTTGATGTCTTCTGGGCGATACATAGCCGCTGCGGCCGCGCAATCATCCATGTCGTCTTACCACCGAGATTATCAGAACAGTCTGGGTTTTTAAAAAAAGACTATGTACGTGAAAACCCGCAGCGTGCTTGGACGGATCAACGGCAATAAGAGACAAAAAAAAGTATTTGACTTTTACGAGCACTTCAAGCCGCACGGAAAATGCCTGATATGACACGTGTCACTACCGCAATTTCCCGCTTGTCTCCCCTGTGGTGGTCACAAGCCTAGTCGTCTCGTAAAATTTACCTATGAATGATCACGTTCCTCGCCTCCCTCACGGAACTCCTTGGTTGGGTACTGTGCCATCAACTCTTTAAACACGATCTGGTCGCCTGTTGAATCAATGTTCCTTCATTTCCGTATGTTTTCTTTTTGCCCCGTACACATGATCAACTGAGGAGAAGTTAGAACCGCTGCAGCGAACGGCACACTTTCAATATGATACATTGATTGGGCCGTCAAACTGACTGTTGGCTCGTTTGAACTTCTGGAGCACCAAGTTCTGCACCTTGCAGAAACATTGTGATATCCACGTGCAGGTCATCGACAATCTTGGATCTTCCACCTACTCCGTCCTCTAAGATTGATAGTGGGAAAAGTATAAAAGTATAATTTGAATCGTCGACGAGAATTCGCCTACAGAGCTCCTTATATTCTCGGTTCATTAATTATCCATTCAAGCGAAAACAATTCATTCTGCGGCAGCACGTGGAATGTCGGTGCGAGATGCTCTACACAGGATATGACATACCTGGATTTGACTAAGCGCTTGTTTCGAATAGCATTCGTCTATCATGTCTCCATCTCTGCCGTCATTCGCCAGACGTCAAGGCATTTTGCTCACTGGCAACCCAGCGTACTTGATGTGGAGGTTTTGACTCATGGGTTATGCCGGGGAGGACATCCTTCCGACATATATCATTCAAAGGACCTTCCTGCGCAACATCTGCACATATTGATCCACTCCGTGACCATGACAAGGCTTGAAATCAATCGCTTCGTCCCACTAGGCGGCATGGACCAGAGTTGTGGAAAGTCCATCACATCTGACGAGGCTGCCTTTCACTCAGTTTCGCCATTTGCCCTCTTGCCAGCAAGAAGATCACCGTCAAGTACAAGAGCCGCCACTTCTCGTCTTCCAAGTCTAATTTGGTCGCAACTACGTATGTCCTCCCACGATCTATGAGTCTGATCGCACGCCCTGATACAGCAGCGTCAGGTACCTGAAAATTATGCAAACAAGTCGTGTTGTGGATGCGACGGTGGGGGTACGGTAGTCTGCGAGGGTGATCACTGTTTTATCTGATCGCATAACTCAGGCATGCTAACATCATCTTCTTGACAGAGGACTTCAGGTGGCAATCTCTTCGCTGCTCGCTTCTGCTCCCAGTTTCTTGAGATACAGATAGAGGCAAGATACATGGGTTTGTTTATACAGACAGAAGTACCTATGCATCATGTTGGTTTGCATGTGAAGGATCTAAGCACCATGCGCCATGGTTTCTAATATTTCCAATAAGGTTTCTGCTGGCGCGAGGCGGCACTTCGCAAGTGCTGAAGGTACTCCATAACTTCAGCAAGCTCTGGCGCAACACTCCATGCAAGCTCCCACCAAGAGGTGTATGACGCAAGGGATCAAGATACAGTTTTGCTGCCACAGCGCATAACGCTGCTGCATGATAGTTTCCTGGATGGGTCGATGACCAAGTATTGGTCAACCCATTAGTCGAAGGTGGGTGTCGTGATTCGGACAATTTATGTTCGAAGTTCTGTCTCTGCGATTGTTCCTGGCATGTACGCTGGCAATCTGGTCCTGATAAGCCATTAATCTATTTCATTCGGCATGTGCCTTACGTGTTCCAACGGATGTCCAGCTCTGAGTCATATCGTGAGTTGCCAGCACCAGGAACCCTGATGACCTTCACATTACAGATGGCAAAGTGCTATTCGCCTCATGCGCTTGCAATATATACAGCTCCTGCCGGATCTGATTCAGCCGACGATATTCATGAATGCCATCCTCAACGCAAGTCCCATCACAACCGTTCCACGTTGACCTCGGGAATACTTACGGAGCATTATTTATTGGGTGTATCCTTTCAGCGCTGTGAGCAAAATCCATTTGCTCACCATAAAGGTAAAACTGAACACTTCCGGTCGTTGTATTACCATACCTCACGCAACAGGCTGTTTGGTCTAACCATCATTCAAGCTTATGTCTACTTTCGGACGCATGCTGGTGGATGGACAAAGTTTTATAGGGTCGTCGTACGTTTGCGCGTGTCTTTTCTCTTGAGTGTTGTTGACCCTATATCAGGTCTTGTTGCTTTGGTAGGTATCTCTTCGAGTTGGATTGACAAACTCGTCAAGATGGTTTAGGGCACTTGATGCTGTACACGTGGGGTTGACGGTCCATTGCGTCTATTATTATTTGGTGATCAATTTCGCGAACTACGCTGCGCTCACCGAAGCCATATGGAGTTTTCAAGTGAGTTCTTGCTTAGGGCTTCTGTACAAATTCTACTATGGTGCTGATTGAATTCGTGCAGCTTCAGGTAGTATTCAACGCAAGTCATATCTTCCACAAGCTCTGCGATCCCTCTCAGACATGTATCTGCAGGTTCTCACCATCTATGTGATACACCTGTGAGTTTGATGTGCGCTGCGTGCAACATTCTACTGAGCCAGTCTTGGTTCATAGGCTGTATTCTCATCGTATATGGATAGGTATTTCTTCCCTCCCAATGTATTTTGCATGACTGATAAGGAGAATCTAGTTGGCAGGGATCGATCGAAAATTTTCCGCATAATCCCCGTGCGTTTACCTTCGAAAGTCACGCTCTAACCTATTCAATTCATTCTGTTGATTAGTGCATAGTCATCATCCTAAGTTCAGGTAAGCTCAGTTAACAACGGGAATGCTCTCCGCTCAATTGTTAACAAATCTTTCAGGTGTCGCCATTGGTGAGTATTCAACGGCACTTACTCCTGTCGTTGGCTCATCTTGACCCAATCAGTCCTGTTTTGGGTAGTGTGAGTAAACATGATTCTTCTTTCCACAGCGTGCTCATGGTGGATAGATATCACCACAATTCGTCGGCGGGATTGTTTTTGGACCGGTGGACCGTATTCATGGCGTTGAGCGTGGCTGCTTTCCTGGACATACTCATTACAACCTCGCTATGGTATCTCCTCGCCAGCTCACGCACCGGATTTGCCGAGTAAGGAGTGGTCCGTTTACTCTTTGGATCTGATGTGCTACCAGATTGTTTCAGAACGGATTGCTTGATCTCAAGGCTCATGTGCTATACCATGGATAGTGGTTGCCTTGACGAGGTAACGACCCTTCTGGTTCATCTCATACCTTGACTAAGCTTTCATCCCAGTATATGTGCATTGGTATCCATCATTACGGTAAGGCTCTAATTGTTGTATTGTCCATCTCGGCTTAGAGGGTCATCTACAGTGCGCAGTGATGCCACAAAACTTCATCTTCCTCAGCATCCAGTTTATAATGGCTAATAGTATGAAATATTTCATTCTCCAATGATCGTGCTGACCATCGAATTCAAGTCTACGTCAACTCGTACATCGCGCTTCTGAACGCGAGGTACTACACACAGCCTAACGCGGACACCATCGATTCTTTCGAGCATCGTCGTGAGCCCCCGAGTCCTGCATCGCACAATCTGCCGCAAGAGAAATTCCCATCCTTTCGGATGAGCCTTCTTGCTCATCCTGAAGTTGAAGTCTCACCTCCTACTCGACCCTTAGCGGTTGTCATGGTCGGTAGTTGTGTCACTGTAGTGGCAGATGAGGAACTAATGATACGCTTCAGTCACGCAGGTCTGTTTTGGTGACGGTGGAGAAAGAATCTTTCATAGATATATAGAAGAATTATTCGTCTATCTAGACACGAAACACATCTTCCTGTGAATGTGCAGTCCATCAAGTCCTAATGATGTATGCTGTGTAAGTCTTCTCCGCCGGTCCGGATGTGATTGAACTTACACGACCAAGTTTGAACGACGAAATAGTATGAACAATTTCAGCATAATGCAAGAGGGGATATCGTGCTCCCTACATGGTCATTCTTCCATCTTCGCAGCACTATCCTGCTGTCCCTGTGATCTGTCAGATCTGGTTTTCTTGGGGGCAGAAACTGGTCTCTCTGAGACCACCCTCGGAGTCTTCAGAGGGTCTCCCGCTCTATTTCTGCTAGTGATGTACGTGTCCCGGCCTGAGCCGCGGCTTTGGGCCACCCCCTGATTTTAATTATTTACTGTCTGTATGCAGGTCAAATGAAAGATAATTTTTGCCCTTTTCTTTCAAACATTTCTGGCAGAAACGATAAATCCCGTGGAGTGACGAGTCCGAAAGTTCTGCCTCTGCCATTGTTCTTGACAATGTATCCAGCTGGCGATTCTATCGCGGGATAAGATAACAATCCTGATAAGTTGATCTATTTCATCATATTCTGCACGTGTTTCAATAGATGCTCAGGCTCTGAGTCATATCGTGGGCTGCCAGCGCCAGAAGCCCTGATGGCCACCACATTACAGATGGCAAAGCGCTATTCGCCTCATGCGCTTGGAATATATACAGCTGCTGTCGGATTTGATTCAGCCCATGATATTCATGAATGTCATCCTTACCGCAAGTCGAACCACAACTTCCGTTGCACATTGACCTTGAAAGTACTTATGGGGCATTGTTTATTGGGTGTATCCTTACAGCATTGTCAGTGAAATCCTTTTGTTCAGTGTGCAGCTAAAGCTGGGTGCTTACGTCGTCGTACCATACCTCACGGGACAGGCTACTTGGTCTAACCAGCATTCAAGCTATCATCTACTTTCGGACGCATACCGGCAGATGGACAAAATTTTATAGGCTCATCGTACGTTTGCGTGTGTCTTCTCTTCTCTTCAGTTCTGTTATTGATGCTATACACATCAGGTCTTGTTGCTTTGGTGGGTATCCCTTTGAGTTGTATTGGCAGGTTTCGTCAAGATTGTTTAGGACGCTTGATGCTGTGCACCTGGCATTGACCATCCATTGCGTCTATTATTATATGGTGATCAACTTCGCGAATTTCGATGCGCTCATCAGAGTTGTGTGGAGTTTTAAAGTAAGTTTTTACTGAGGACTTCCACGCAATTTTTACTGCTGTTCTGATTGAATTCGCGCAGCTTCAGATAGTAGTTAACGCAAGTTATATCTTCCATAAGCTCTGCTGATCTGTCTCAGACATGTACCCGCAGGTTCTCACCGTCCATATTATACATCTGTGAGTTTGATATGCGCTGCGTACAACACTTTACTAAGCCGTTCTTGGCTTCATAGGCTGTATTCTCATCGTATATGGATAGGTATTTCTTCCCTCCCAATGCATTTCACACGACTGACGAGAAGAATCCAGTTGGCAGAGACCGATCGAAAATTTTCCGTATAATCCCCGTGCGTTTACCTTCGAAAGTCACACTCTAACCTTTTTCAATTCATTCTGTCGATTAGGGCACAGTTATCGTCTCAAGTTTAGGTAAGCCCAGTCACTGTCAACGGGAATGATTTCCGCTCGATTTCTGAAAAATACTTCAGGTGTTGCCATCAGGTGAGTATTCAACGGTACTGACTCTTGGCGTTGGCTCATCTTCACCCAAACAGCCCTGCTTTGGATAGTGTGAGTAAACAGAGTTCTCCTTTACACAGCATACTGATAGTAGTGAATAGATACCACCGCCAGTCGAAAGGGAATGTTTTTGGACCGGTGGCCCTCACTCATGGCTATGAGCGCAGCTACTGTCCTGGACATAGTCATCACATCCTCGCTATGGTATCTCCTTGCTAGCTCTCGCACTGGATTTGCTGAGTAAGGAGTGGTTCATTCACTCTTAGGATCTGATATGCTATCATATTGTTTAGCACGGATTGCTTCATCACAAGGCTCATGTGCTATACCATCAATAGTGGCTGCCTGACGAGGTAACGATCCTTCCAGCTCGTCTCATACCTTGGCTTAGCTTTCATCCAGTATATGTGCATTGTTATCTATCATTACGGTAAGGCTCGAATTGTTGTACTGTCCATCTCGGCTCAGATGGTCACCTACAGTGCGCAGTGATGCCACACAACTTCATCTTCTTCAGCATTCAATTTTTAACGGCTTCACGTATGAAATATTGCGTTCTCCGATGATCATGCTGACTAGCGGATTCGTTTCAAGTCTACGTCAACTCGTACATTGCACTTCTGAACACGAAGTACTACACGCAACCTGACGCAGTTACCACCGATACTTTCGAACTTCGTCGTGAGCCCCCGAGGTCCTGGGCCGCGCGACACGTTACAAGAGAAATTTCCATTACTTCGGAGGAGCCTTCTTACTCATTCCGAAGTTGAAGCCGTACCTCCCACTCGACCCTTAACGGCTGTCACGGTGAGTAGTTTTGTTACTGTAGTGGCAGATGAGGAACTCACGACACGCTCCAGTCACGCAAATCGGTTTTGGTGACAGGGGAAAGAGATTCTTTTATAGGATATACAGAAGAATCATTCGTCTGTCTAGACACGGGACTGGTGCGGGGTGGAGAAGAAGTAAAGAAGGTGTAGAATGGAGGCATCAAGCGCACCTCTCAAAGTATCACTATGGCATCGACTATGAATTAATTGGGATCAGAGTCGCGCTGTAGTGGCAGTATCCCATGCGATTGCATCCCATGTGTCAGATTTGCACGCGAGCGCCATTGAGGCTTTTGCAAGGATCTGCTGAGAACGACCGTTGGCGTCAAAGCCTCATGCGAAATTTTGACCCATCGATCAGTTGGAGTGTGTTACAATAATTTATTTGGCCAATTTTTTTTAGCGTGCAGGATGAATAAACTGCAATAAACTACCACTCAAAAACCCTGACAATTTGTTTTCTTCGCTTGCCGTTCAAATAGCAATTGGCTCGGAGGCAGTCGAAATGCAAGTTGCGAAGTGTTGACCTCAGCGGATGTCTGAGATGGTCACCATGATTGGTTCATCCTGGTAACGCAGTTATGTAAGGCACTGGAATGAAAGGCGAGGAGGGAGGGGTCTATCAGAACAACTTTGAAAGAATATGAACACACTAGCTAGCGGGCTTCTGAATACAGCATCGGGTGACCGCATGCTGCACAGCCCAGAACATGTTGAAGATTCGAGGATATCGAGCTTGAACATAAGCATAAAGAAGAATCTGGAGTTGAGAGAAAGCCCCGTCGAACGTGTTCGCCATCATCGAGGTAGTCAATCGATATAGAAAGATGCATACGGCGCCGGTTGCGGACTTGAGCGCTTCATCTATACAGCAATTAGCAAACACGAGGATGACGCATGGGACGAAGATTAAAAGACAGTTTGAAAGAACAGATACCCAACTTCCTCAACTCCAAACCAAGGATCTCTTGCGCATTCTGGAATTACACCCTCAACTCGCACAGTTCCAAAGTTGACTTCTGGGTGATTGCTATAAGCAGGCTGTTTGGTGAATAATGGCTTGTGCATTTCTATTAACGCGAGCTGAAGTGAAAAAAGATAGGCACATTGACTCACCAGATTATTTGTCGTTGCCAGACAATTCTGTTTGATTCAAAGATCCTTGGGGCTTCTCGCATAGATCTCCAAATACTTGAGACGTCTGGTGCCGACCATGTCTTCCCAGACCAGTAAGAAGCAACAGACGCCAGCAGTCACGCCCATCAAGGAGATGCGAGGCCATACCAACCGGGTACGAGGTGTTGTGCACCTGCCCGGGGGACGACGGATCGTTACATGTTCGCCGGACGGCTCTCTACGACTATGGGACTTGGAGAGCGGCGCACAGATAGGCGAGGACTGGAAAGATGAGAAGGCGGAGAAATCAGGGGTGCAGGACATTGCATTGTCTCCAAATGGGAAGACAGTTGTCAGCGGATGTAGGGATGGGAAAGTGAGGTTGTGGGACGTCAAGACGGGAAAGGTCATCAAAAAATGGACGGGGCACACTGAGAGAATGACGTCAGTGTGCTGGAGTGCAGGTGGTAATCGAGTAGTGAGCGGATCCTGGGACGGGACGGCAAGAGTCTGGAACGCCAAGACCGGAGAAACAATCCTGGAAATCAAAACCAGGCACGAGTCTGTGTGGGCGGTGAAATACTCGCCCGATGACACACAAATTGCGACTGGAGGTTACAACGAGGATGCTGCAAACATCTGGGATGCGAAGACGGGCAAGCTGATCAAAATACTCAAACACGATCCAATAGTCCAAAGCTTCGCATGGACATCAGACAGAAAGAAGCTCATCACCGCGTCCTATGGCCTGATTAGGATATACGACACAGCCACTTGGGAGCAGATCGCCACTCTCCGAGGTCACGAAGACTGGGTCAACGGCATCTCCTTGTCTCCCACTGACAACCGCCTCCTTGCAAGTGCATCGCATGACAGAACGGTGCGTTTATGGAATCTCGATACCAACCTCCAAGTCGGTCCACCCCTCCAGCACAAAGACAGGGTGCAATGTGCAGCTTTTTCTGCAAATGGACGAGTGCTAGTCACTGGTAGTCGCGACAAAAACGCGTACGCATGGGACGTTAATGCCATCCTCACCGGTACCAATATAGTGAGTGCCAATACATCTCCTACTCTCGGTCACTGACAGTGTCTGATGATAGACACCAAATGACACACTCAAACAGAAGGCATCTCAAGGCGAGCCAGAAGTACAGCGCATCCCCCGCTCCTCGCTCAGCGACAAGTCATTTTTGGAGGTACGCGACGCGTTTCCAAGCTTCCCCACCCACCATAACAGCAACATTCCAGGCTGATGCCACGCGATATTACGACGAATTTGGGGGTGTCAATGAACTCCCACCACGGTTTTTTCACAGCACAGAGGTTGATGATGGTGTGCGTCATCAGCATATCTGCTAAATTAGTTCTTTTCCTGATCTCTGTGCCCTTAGTCATCCCAAACGGGTGGTGCTCACCCACTCTTCGTTCGCCTGGCCTCGCTCTTCCGCAGCTTTCGACCCGACAATGCTGGTGCAAACGAACTTTCGCAAATCCCTACTCCTTCAGGATTGTGTCCACACGTGCTCTTTGCCCGCCTGTCGTCACTTATTCACCGTTTTCCACCTGACAATGATGCACCAAACGAACTGCAGCAACCTTCCACGCCTTCGCGGTTAAATATACATGCCACCCTCGCTCACCGATCCTCAATTCTGCCCCGCTCTCTACCCAATACCGAAGACACCGAATCTCATATCGTAACGCCTTCGCGTTCACGTCCAGATGCAGTCATGGATCTACCGTCCTCACTCTTCCACTCTCAACATCGGACCAACGAACTCTCGCAACGAGCGACGCGTCTTCATGTCGTCGATGTGGCTCCCATGCGGGACAGGGAGGTATGTATTCCTCCGGTGTCAATCTTTGGCGTCTGATGAGCTTTATGCAGGTATTGTTCGTTGCCGAGCGAGCGCAAGCTCGTCCGCATTATCAGTCTTCTGGTACTCCTCATTCACGCCCCATTCGATTGTTGGGTCACATTGGACTCTTTTTGTGCTGTGTGTGTAATCATCAACACATCGATGGTCATACACAACCGACACAGCAACCGCAAGGCCAATCGCAAGGTCAAGCTCCATCATCGCAGACTCAGCCTGCTGCCCCCTCGGCATCTGCGACATCTGGTGCTCTTGGTAGTCATACCACCGTGCCAGGTGCAAGTACGTAGCCACGGTTCTTCCCATCGCGGATTCGTTTCGTTCTTTTCCTCTGCTGTGCCTCTCCCCTGCATGCAGTAGTTGGGCATTGAAACTGTAGCATATCGACGCCTTTCTCATCTGGTTATTTACAAGCATTATGTTCTCTTTGTTCACAGCGTGTGTCCTCGATCTCGGTTTGGTTTGATTGTGACGCCGTCAAACCTCGATTTTAATCTCAAAGTCCCTAGAAACACGTCCTGGGTGCAAATTCTTGTACTGCACATCTCGTGCACCCTGCCGTCAAGCGCATCATCTACCCTGGTCTCGCCTTGCACCCACTGCACGCACTCACACGTACCTCTGTCAGCCCCCACAAGCAGTAGTTTTTCAGCACCCTGCTGTCGTCGACCCTTGTGCACGGTATACCATATGGTGGGATAGTCTCGTTCCGCTTCTGCCGCTTCATGCTTGATGAGAGTTTGGGTGGTTTAGAGAGTCTTGCAGAGTTACCGGTGCGGATGACGCACGCGAGTATCCCACTAGAGGAGAGAAAGGTTTTGGATATTGATGGATTATTGCGCTTGAGCTGTGGATCGAGGAGGTTGAGGATTTAGTGGAGCATTTGGGGGGTGCGTTGGTAATATTCATTTCTGTGCCCGTTAGACGGTATACTGTTAACTTTCATTGACGGTCTGAATGTCTCGAGAACTTACAATCAGCGAAATTTGATTTGCTGAGAGCTGGCCAGCGATTGATCTATTTCAGAACTTACGCCTAATTTCACAGGATCCCACTGCACAGGTTATCGCCAGAGCCGGCGGGCGCCTGCAAGCACAGCATGCAAATAGTTTCTTCGTTACCTCCATTATCACCAACATCCCAAACAACCACCATGTCGCACACAAAGGCCGGTTCGAGCACGTCGGCGAGACAGAAAGAGGCAAATAACGGGCTGCCGTCAGGCTCAACAAGACCCGTTGCTCCCCAAAAGCGCAAAAAGAATCTACCACGCTATGGTGCACAGCACCGCCAGGATGCACTTTGGGAAGGTGAGCTGGCACATTGTGAAACCAACTGACTGACTTAATATCGTGCAGGAGGGAGGCACTCCCTCCTGCGTGGACAAAGGGTAGGGTGGAAAGAGACGGCTTACCGGTATATCACAACGAAACACTCTTCATGGCTACATTAGATCGACCATTACCAGAAGTGCGACTTGGTGAGCAACGAAAGTGGGATGAGAGCTAGGTACTCACAATTGACCATAGATCTCCCCGGGCGGCTCATTCCTGGATGTGAATGGCACATCTCACCGCTCGGTCGGTCCTACTTCGTCAACCACAACGCTCGGACCACATCTTGGAAGAAACCAAGGCCAGAACGTCCAGCAGGGAGTTTGATGCCAAAGTGCATCATCCATTGTGGCAGATGGTGCTACAACGACAACCTTGCCTGCTTGGGTACCAGTGGCAATATAATGAGTATATTGTACAATGGTCCAGTCCAGCAATGGACAAGAGCTGGACGGCCGGTAGGGAATCCATTCAGCGATGATGAATTCGTAGATCTAACACAGTAGCAGTGTCTCCAGATGGATTGATGGTCGTAGGCGCATGCACAGGCAGCAGAGTACGATTGTGGAACATCGTAGAGGGGGGAAGCTTCACAGGTCACCCATGGGAGTGGAATAATGACTGAGTGACGTGCCTCAACTGGTCACCGAATGGGATGGAGGTAGCAGGTGGATTGGAAGTTGGCACTATACGACGATGGAACGTGAGCACTAGGGCCGACAAACCACACCCCGATAAAGACGATTGGCGATAAACGGGTGAGGACAATCAATTATTCTCCACAAGGCGACAAATTAGCGAGCGGTGGCGACGACAATATGATCTATGTGTGGTCAAAGGACGGCGAGCTGCTCGTCGAGATCACGGGACGTGATAGCTGGGTGATGTCATTATGTTGGTCCAAGGATGGCGAATACATTCTCTCTGGCTCGCTCGATGACACCATTCGAAAATGGCAATTAATTGACGGGAAATAACTCGTCGTTATTCGAGGTCATACCAACAACGTCAGATCCCTCTGTCTGTCTCCCGATGGATCCCATCTTGTCAGCGCTTCAGATGACTATTCAGTTCGCATCTGGGACCTTGAAACCAATCAGCAAGTTGGAGACCCACTCTGGCACGACGATCAAGTCACTGTTCTTGCCATGTCCTCCGATGGACAATACTTCGCCAGTGCTATCTCTAGACCGGATGCAAAAAATTACGTGTGGATTCTGGAAGCAGCGCTCAAAAATACGTGCAATGATCATGTCAGTTTGTTTATTCATTGTCGGCGTCTTTTCTAAGTGGGGCTTCGTTGTCCTTCAGAGTGCGGACGAGAGCAATGCCGCAGAGCTCAAAGCAAGTTGTCTACATTTCCCATTCACGCTATATCTCACTTCTTCACCAGGGACGCCCGGTTCAATCTACAGATGCTGTATGCCGATCAGCTGTGAAAACCCGTATTCTTTGCTGATCTTTTCGTTAGATCCTCCACACCAGTCAGGTCTTCAAGCAGCAGCCCAACCGCAGACCCGGAGGCTTGGCGAAATATGTCAGTATAATTTTTTGTTCTCTCGCAATTGTAACATTTGTATAGGGTAAGGACTTCTGGGACACTGATACCAACGCCGTGCCTCGTCTCGCAGCTTCTCCTGCGAGCCCATTGTCTTGGCGCAATTTGCTCAGTACGTTGTGCGTTAGCAGACGACCTCCAAACGCGTCACAATCAATACCGCTCGAGCCCCGACGTTGGAATTTCAACTTGTTTCCAGGAGGAAGCTCTATACGCACTGATGAAGTAGCTGCTGGTCGCAAGAAAAGTGTGAGCGGTCTTCGTTGTTCTTCTTTGATATCTTGGAAATCAATTCATCTGCAGCGAATTGCCATTTCACCTCCTACCGCGTCAGCAACATGCAAATGGCAATCAAGCTGGCAAATCTACACAAACAGGTCAACCTCAGGCTGTGTCGGGGACAAAAGAGTCTCAAGGAAAACCGACAGAAAATGTGGCACAAGACTCAAGGAGTGGGATGGGGGATGTTTCTTATGAAATTAGCTGCTGTGGATTCTTCTTTGGTCGTCGTTGTCCAACCTCATATTGGTCATGGCTCACGAGGTCATCTACTAAACTAGTTGCGATGTTTTCTGATCAACGCGAAGATGATGATCTCGATCGATATGCAACGAGGTTCGACGTCCGCTGCAATTTTATCATCAATTCAGTTCTAGGCGACGTACAAAAGCGAGACCGCTCACTGCAAACTGTAAGGTTATATTTAGTATCGGATATCCGTCAACCATCGAATTTCAACTGTGACGCAGAATTTAATTGGTAGTGCGGGGGGATGACGCCTTGACTTGTCAGGCCAGGATTTGAGAACGCTGTCTTCCTGTGAGTGCATCAAATGATGAAACAAAACATCCATGAATCTTCCCGTTAACTTCCCAGACGGGCCGCCTCTCCTGGAACACGATGGAATTCGCACCCCTTTCCCCTGATGGAAAAATGCTACTGGTTGTGACCATACTTACGTGTGGGATGTTCTTGCCCTTACAGATGCCGGTCATGCATGCTAGAAGACCTACTACATCAGGAAAACTACCGCTTGCTTATCTCACTTTTTGTCCCTTAAATTCTCTCGGAGTGTTACTTTTCCAACTTAATGCACTTTCTGGAAAGCAAATTCAAAGGTCACAAGTTGGCACCATTCAAAAAAGCTCAAAAAGCAGAAAAAGTTTTGTAAGCGCAATAAGTGGGGTACATGTAGTACTACCAGTACTACTACTAAGTCCAAGTCTGAGACACCCGTCAGCACTTGCTGAAACTAATGACCGCAGACCACGCAGATGCAGATTTCGTCACCTGTACCCGCAACAGCAGAGCCATAGTCATCCTGACTTGGAGGGGACGGCACAAGAGTGACGAGCATATCATTGTCGAGATAGAGTTGAGAAGGGGGATATATTCTATGATGGCCTGTCTGACACACCATGGCTTAGCCTCTGCAAACTCGATGACGGAGTTAGGTCTGAGCATTGCAATAAGTACCATGGAGACTCACCTAATGCGCAGAAGTTGCGCTCACCAAACTCGTTGTTTAAGCACTCCGCTCAAGCTCGTTCTAGATCTGAAGTGCTTGCTGAAAAATCGCCACAGATCACACAGATGATGACCCCATCACCTGTACCCGCAACAGCAGAGCCATGGTTATATTGACTCAGAGGGGATGGCACGAGAGTGACAAGACGCGTGTTTTCATGTCATTGTTGATGTAGAGTTGAGAAGGGGGATATATTCTATGATAGCCTGTCTGACGCGCCATGGCTTAGCCTCTGCAAACTTGATGACGCAGTAATTAGACCACATATGCGAGTAGCAGACAGAATGAACTTACAAGAGCAAGAAGACAAAAACACCTAGGACGCGATCTCAAAAGCATGATGGTCTGCAAACTTGTTCAGATAGAATGCTCGAAAAGCATCATATGAGTCATGGTGCTTGATGTCGCATGAAATGATCTGTGCTCCATAGATTGGAATGAGGTGTGCGGCGCGGTAAATAGAATCAATATGGATGATTCCAACAGAAAAAGAATGGTCAGTATCAAACGAAGGTGTCACAATCCACATCCCAGTGTCCTGGTCGGGTCCGTCACTGGCTTTGTCAAACCAGCGCACCACAGCACATGGATGTGAAACTGCATTGAATGTGAAAGAAAAAAAACACATTACGTGTGCTATATCCATGCCCCCCATCCCTTCAACACTTGCATCTGTGTTAACAAATACACAGTCATACCGGGGCGCCTCGTTTCTCCAAATAGGACAGGCACGAATATGCTCACGGCGCATACTGCCAATTCCACTGCGGTCACTGGGCGCATAGAATGTCGAAGATGCAGAATTAAAGACTTGGATTTTGCCCTCAAATCGAGGACATCTCGAAAGCAGGATTTCAGAGGGAGGGCGCTGGTCATCTGGGTGCACTTGTTCGAATAGGAAGCGGCGGAGGACATTGTAGAGATTGGGGATAGAGAGTTCCGTGGATAGCTCGGGTATAGTGCGTGCGCGTTTGCGTTCTGCGATTCTATTAGAAAAGTGTTCACTGTAAAATATGAGATAGCTTACGAGGGGTCTTTGCCAACTGGACATGGGCCTGCACCAGTGTTGGGCCATTGTCAATTTCACCCTCTTTGTTATCACCCTGTATAGTAACATCGGCATTGAAGAGTATTGGCACTGTGGCGCTATTCTCATTGGGTTGGCTGGCATCAGGCGTCTTATCTAAGCGCAAATGCTCTAGTGTAAATTTAAGCCAACAATAAAGATGTAACTCGTTATAAAACTTACTTAATGCCTTGAGTGTGGCAGACAGACAGGTGCCATTCAACATTCCACGGGTCTTGAAATCAATGCGTGCTGCTGCGAGCTTATCGAGGCGCTGGTTTGTCACCAGCATCTGACCAAGGGCTTTGTAGCGACTTGAGCGCCTCCATGGCTCCTTGACAGCTTTGATGTGTTTCGTCTCAGTGATCGAGGAGCAAAGGCCATTGGGCGCACCAAAAAGTCGGATAAGGAGGACATAGTGGGAACAAGAGTGTTGCTGAGGGAGAGAGAACGTTAAGACAACACCCGTAGATTCAAATATCTCCCTGTAATGATGGAATCGGTCAAGAGCCTCTTGAATTTGACCTAAAGTAGATTCTGTGATGATGTTGCGCCGTACGAGATAGCAAAATTCGAGAAATGCGCGAAATGCACGCACCACATCTGTTGGGACGTGACCTTCGATGGCAGGTAAATAGACCTGAATTATTGTTAGCCGAGTTGCGATATCCTAGTTAATGTGATAGTGAACTAACCTTCATGAGGGCTTTCGAATCATCACCCGTCCATTGTTTGAATCCCCGACCTTCTGGAAATCGTCGGAGACCTGCAAATGAAGCAACTGCAGCAATTCTTTGATGACATGAGCTTTCGAATCATCAACTCAAGATAAAGTGACACACCTTCGATCTATATCAGCTTGAATTCTCTCTGCTTCTTTCGTACCATGGACATGTTGCAGATACTGTCCAACCCACTTGACTAAGTGATCCTTGAAGGTTCCCTTAATCAATTGATGCAGGATATCCGGCACAATAAGTTCGTGAATGTCGCCATGTGGAAAATCATTTGTGAACGGCTAGAAAAAATTGAGTCTTGACTCCAATAGAAAAGATGCGCGAGACTTACAACAAGGTCGCCAACAATCCCATACTCCATCCACAAAGCACCATAGGTGGCCTCTTCAACTAACGCTTCTGTATGGTCGCGACGATGACACAGTGACTTCGTGTCTAAACTGTCAGGATGTGACATACACCTAGTAGCAGTAAGGTAGAGGGATGTTGGAGATAATTTAGGAACATACCTTGGACACCAATTGCGCACTATGCACGCTAGTAGAACTTGCTCCTCGTAATCTGCAATATATGGTCCAAGGCCATAAATTACACGCCGATAGTGGCCATCACCGAAGCGTACAACCTCTGGTGTGGTCATGCCAGGCCTGAGGTTCTCGAGAATCTTGGCGACAGATGAATGAAACAGTTGCCGACGGAATTTCCGAAATTTCGGGTCTTTTGCATGCTCCTCTGTAGCTGCTTGACTGTGATTAGCGCAAAACGATAGTAGTAGTGTGAAACATACTTTTTGGCATAGCAAGGAAGCCAATAATGGCAACGGCATCACGATGTGCACGTCGGACATTATTACGAACATTCCCGATTGATACATACAAGGGATAGTAATCATTGGCACCAGTCACCACTGAGACTGTTGTCTTGTCACTTCCAAGTATAACTGGCACAAACATTGAGCCGAGTGTATCCGGATCTTCAGAAATAGTTTCCTACTGAAATTTTCAGCATGTGTAGCTACAGAAAACAATGAAAGACAACGTACCGCTTGGTTCCATGCCCAGTCACCAGACATGAGGTCCTGCCATTGGCGTTCATCGCCATCAGTCAAATACTCACGGTAGGGCCGATAATCCATCTCTGTAGCGTAGTCCGGATTCCCCAACATGTTCCGAATAACCTCATGGGGGTCTCGGTACCAGACATCGTGAGCTTGGTCCATCCAGGGTAGTACATTAGTTTCGGGCCTCTCCCCAGTGTACTGGACCTTGAGGGATTGCCATTTGACATCACCCACTGGCGTAGCGTCAATAGTTTTATACAAATCACGGTGGTCCGCAAACGGAGGTTTGTCGTTGTATTTGAGGAGGGTTGCAGCCCAAAGATCCAATAAAATATTGATGTCTCCGGCAGACATTTGGTTGCATGTGTACAGAAATTCTGCAGTCTCGAACTCGACACGATTTCGATATGGAGCCCAGTCATCAGGTGACTTGATTGGAGGTGGTGTTGGGGGCGCTCCATCTGGAAGGAATTGTCCTGTCACATTGCAAGGACGAGCTTATATTGATAGATGTGTTAGTTGTAACTAGCTGGAAGGACTTCGTGAAACATACCATTTAGTTTTGGGTGATAGTTGCGGTATAATCTATCACCCAGCCCAAAAAATTCTGCGTTCAAATCATCTGGAATGTCAGGTTCATTAAGTGCCTGACTTGGGTCAGATGTACCCGCAGGAAAATTGTCACCGCCTGCAGAGATGTTGTCATGATCTGCTGGGAAGTAGCCATCCAGTACTTCAGGCTGCTCTTCAACTGTAGCGGTGTGTGAGACGCCGGTGGTAGCAGGAGCTGGTCCAAATATCGGGTGCGAGGTGTTCCAGTGTTTTTTGCGCCCTCCCTGAGACTTGAAATGACGTGCGCAGCGTAAGTAACCGCAAGGAAATTGAAGAGAACTGTGGTCCTTGCGAGCGATGGGCATCTTGACTGTAAAATAGAGTGAGGCAAAGAACTTGAAGTGCCGAACACACGTACTAGTACTAGTCTGATACTATTAAACAAAAGGTGACACCCCGATTACCACAGTCGGCGGCTGTTGGGGGTGGGACTTACAACTTTTTTTCTCAACTTGAAACCCTACTTTTCTTTTCCTCTTCCACAAAGTCTTATCCCTTGCTGTCTCCCTCATCTGCACAGTCATGTCCACAACAGATGCTCCCCGCCGCACCCGCCCATCGAATGCAACTGCCCGACCTGCTAAGATATTGCTCGATGCGAAGATCAAGAGGCGATCCCCGGCTCAAAAGGCTGCAGAAGACCTTGTCATCAAAGAAGCGAGAGAAGCAAAAGAAGCAGCACACCAAAAGGGGGTCGAGCGTGTTGCTGCTCTGCAGGCTGAGATGGACAAAGCCCAGAAGGAATTGATCATGAAGAAGGCAACTCCTGTTCGGCCCAAGCCTAGGGCCAAGGCGATAAAGCCAAAAGCGACTCAGAAAAAGTCTGTAGTAGGTGACACTGGCGGTGGTGACAGTCCTGCTGATAGTGGTTTGTTGGAGGACCTAGTGTCAGAGACTGACCTCGCCAGGGATGTGGAAAATAAAGCTGCAGGAAGGGGGAAAAAGATGGTGACGAAGAAAGTCGCAAAGACGTTGATAGGGGATGCCATCAGTAACGTGCAAAAGAAGCTCAGTGAATCATCCGAGTCAAAAGTGGAAGGTGATAATGCATGTGCTGATGGGAAATCACCGTAAGGCTTATATCTCTCACATTACCATGTTGCTCCTCACTGAATCGACTCTCTTTTTTCTAAACCTTACTTCCAGTATCAACACATCCACAAAACTCGCATTAGGTGGCCGAGTGACCAACTGGATCTCAGGGGTCAAACCTGGAAATCCAGAGCCGCTGTCGCGTCCATCCATTGATAGCACTTCAACTCGAGCACCTCCATCATCAATTTTCTCAGAGGGCAATGCTTCCTCCGCACCGACTTCAGCCGCTGAGCTCCCGACTAAGATTCCTGCCACTTTGCCTCAAATTCCAGATGGTGTCGCAGACGATACTCTTACTGGCGCGTTTGCAGACGATATCGACGATTCATTGGAGCGTGAGGATGCTCTCTTGGGGAGCAAGCAAAAGAAGGGGAAATCTAAGGTACTATTGGCAGTGATTCATTGCCAGCATCAGAATCTACTAATTCCTTCTTTCACAGGTTGTAACGCTATACGAAGAGGACTATGATGTCGACGAGCCTGAGGCTCCGCCAGAAGCATCAGACGAGTCGGACGATGAGCTTATGGCTCCATTGACACAAGTATTACCAGAGGAGCAGTACTCACAGGAGCCTAAGGCGTCATTCACACAGGTAGACAATCATATGCTCTTGAAGCGGAAAGCTAGCACCATAGACGATGAGGAGTCTTTGGTGTCCTGGTCCATGGAGATTGATGGCGATGCAGAACTCATAGAAGACGCAATCATGAGTTCTGATTCGGAGGCACCGCTCCCTGTCAAACCTAACACAGCGAAGAAGGAGAAAATTCTGCGCACAACATATTCAGTAAGGATTCTGGCCCTAATCGCACTCATTTCTGACAATGTACAGACATCCGTCACTGCATCTCAGGCTATAGTCGACAGCAAGCCGCCGGCTCATAAAAAGGCTAAGGTCAAATCTTCTGCACTACATGCCCGTGGTGCTCCTGCTACCACATGCCAGCAGAACGCAGATACTGCACCAGACAACATCAAAGCACGCAGCGCCTATCGCACAGTCGACTTACCTGCAGCGATGCAAGCGGATCAGCGCTGGGCGAAGAATTTTATCCCTACCATAATGCTGTGGGCAGGCAGCTATGAAGATATCTGGAGTATTCCTGATGAGGTCCTTCTCCATCATGCGCAGCTTGTTCTTAACGCAGTGTACAACGATCTCGACATAGTGGTCGTTCACGGTGGAGTTATACATTCACTCGTAAGTCAGCTGTTTAATTCTAGGTTTAGCGACCTGAACTAAATCTATACAGACTGCACAGCGCATTTCAGAATGGTGCAGCAATTTTGGCTCCACAGGGCTAGTCATCATTATGGACTTTTTATCACGAAATTCCGACGTGAATCCTGTCAACCTGGCCAAATCTCTTAATGTTGAATGGGCATTCTTGTTCGAGGACCCGGACAATCCATCACCACTTACTGCATACCGCTCACCCTTTGTACTGCAGTTATTTGGCACAGCACACCTCAATGCCATCACTGGGTATGTGCAGGTTCCGTCATTCGACATGCACGCACTTGCAACAAGCGGGATGTTACGGCCTCTTGCTCTTTCTGCTGCAGCGGTGAGTTCAACCTATAATGGCTTAATCATGCTCATTTTTTTCAGATTGAGCGTGCTGTCGCCATGATCGCAGATGAAGAACTCAAAGTTCAAAATGTTCTGTCATCCGCATCAAGAGGTCGGGTTAGCATCAGGCTACCGAAGGTCCTCAACAAAGTTACTGGGAAGGAGACCAACATTCCGTTTTTATTTTCAGCAGCTCTCTGGCTTAAACCAACTAATTCGTACATCAAATCTCTGTTAGGCAAGCCCGCTGGGTACCTCGAAACCACAGTACGGATGGCGCGTGCCACCTTGAATGATGTCACTGAAACACCGTTGGGCTCGCTGATCGACGATGACGAGTCAGAGGATGACAAGCGTGCTATGATTTGTAAGTATTTATCATGCAGGCGCCCTCTCACTGACATCCATTGTTGCAGGATTTTGTTTTTGTTGTAGCACCTGCCAGTGCATGAATTTCGCTGTCCTGTGGTTGTTTTCTGCCATATATCATGTTTTCCGCCAGCTCTGCTATCATGTTTTCTGCCGCTGACTGCTTTTTTGCCTGCATGCCCACCTTTTCCTCCATTCCCCCAGTTCCTTATGTTACTGAGAGTCTCCTTAATTTCATGCTTATCACGCTTTCTATGTATCCTCGTTATCCTGCTATCAAATGCTTAAACCGCTTTTTCTGCTTATTTAAGTGAATTAAGTGAAAATCCAGATGACGAGTGGGCTTAATTAAGTGGCTCGCACTTTTTCACTCCATTGACTTATGCGTCCCTTTTCGTGTAATTAAGTGACAAATAAAGTAAAAAAAGCAACCAGTGGTTTTCCTGATGTAACCACTGGCACAATATCGCGAGTGTTAAAATATCACCCTCTCATACACTGGCCATTTTCGCTGCTCAAACAGAAGGTATTCAAGGCAATTCAGGAATAGAGCGTACCCCACATCAAAGACACGTTCGCATGTTCGTCTTCGGTGATACAGAAGTCTCCTCTCTGTCCCTTTGTTAATTGAAGCTTTACAAAGGCAAGGGGGCTGACCTGGACAAACTTTCAGGCACCAATCAGCGGTGGGGAGCTGAATGAAGGCATAATAGCGCAGCTTATAATGCAGTCACCTGAAAGTCTTATGCGCCAATGATAACTAGATCTATTCCCAAGCCAAATATTTGCAACTCCATAGGAGTTACCATACTGCATCCTGCGGCGTCAGGATACATTACTGTGCATTGATGGCATGCCGCATAGCCTGCCAACATGCTAGAGATTTGGCAATATAGGCTAGAAAAATGTGTGAGATGGGGAGATGCTGTTTGCCATCGAACTTTCTCACCCCCACAAAAGTGGACCATCAGACATAGAAGATGCACATGATGCCAGTGGTAGACACAGGCTTTTGTCTACACGGCAATTAAACTGTGAAGCGAACACAAATATAATGCATGTGACACACCTTAAAATACGACTTGAACGAACGGGTGCCCAACTTCCTCAACTCCATCCAAACACCCACTGATCGTTGGTGTTTTGAGCACTGAATTCATCTAACTGGTTTTCCAGTGATTAATACTATAGTTCTTCTGCAGGGTAGGGCTAACCACTTGCTTATCAGCGACTTTGAATACTCACCAAGATCTCTTGATCATTCTCAAATTGCGGCAACTCCTGCATATACTGTTCGAAGTTGGCCTTTGGTTATTGGTGAGCACTCAATTCCTAAGGCAGGCTGTTTGGTGAGCATTTTCTCTTGGCAGTTAAAGATAGGCAGGCCGACTCAGCAGGTATATTTGCCATTAGCAAGACAACTACCTCTAAATCAAAGATCCTGGCGGACTTCTCCCGCATACATATTGCACCACTTGCCATACTTGAGACCTCCAAGCGCTGACTATGCCTTTCTTGACGAATAAAAAGCAAGAAATTCCAACAGTGGCACCCTGCCGTACCATGCGAGGCCATACGAACAATGTAAAAGGTCTTGTGCACCTGCCCGGGGGACGGCGGATCATCACATGCTCATTGGACGGTTCACTGCGACTATGGGACTTGGAGAGTGGCGCACAAATAGGCGAGGACTGGCGAGATGAGGTGGAGAAGACAGCAGCAGTGTACAAAATGGCATTATCTCCAAGCGGCCAGACTGTTGTCAGCGGAAGTGGAAATGGGAAAATGAAGTTGTGGGACGTCGAGACAAGACAGGTCATCCAAAGATGGACAGGGCACACTGAGAAAGTATTGTCAGTGTGCTGGAGTGTGGATGGTAATCGAATAGGGAGCGGATCCTGGGACGGGATGGCAAGAGTGTGGGATGTAAGGACTGGAGAAAGAATTCTGGCAATCGAGACCGAGCACGAGTATTTGTGGGCGGTGTTATACTCGCCAGACAAGATGCAAATTGCGACAGGAGGATCAAACGAGCATGCTGCAAAAATCTGGGATGCAAAGACGGGCGAGCTGCTCACCACACTCAAACACGATTACTTCGTTCAGAGCTTGGTCTGGACATCGGACGGAAAGAAACTCATTTCAGCATCGTATGGCCCAATGAGGATATTCGACACAGCCACTTGGCGGCAGGTCGCCATGCTGGGGGGTCACACAAATTATGTCAACGCCATCACCCTGACTTGGAACAACCGCCTCCTCGCAAGTGCATCAGATGATAACACAGTGCGTCTATGGAGTCTCGACACCAACCTTCCAGTCGGTCCACCCCTCCAGCACAAAGATAAGGTAGAATGCGCAGTCTTTTCTGTTGATGGAAAAGTGCTGGTCACTGGCAGTCGCGATAAAAACGCCTATGCATGGGACATTCATGCCATCCTCAAAACAGCTGGCCTTGAAGATCTACTGACCGATACTAGTAATGTGAGTGCCAACATATCTCCCACTCTTCCTCGATGACAGTGTCTGTTGATAGGCAGCAAAAGACAGACTCGAACAAATGGCATCTCAAGGCCAGCCAGGAACAGAGCACGTGCCCCACTCTCAACTCAACGCCGATGAAAAAACTAACCCTCATTCCACAACGCCTTCAGCCTCACGTCCAGATGCACTCATGGATCCCCTGCCTCCACTCCTCCGTCCTCAAATTCGCACCAACGAAGCAATCGATCTTTCGCAACGTGCAACTCGTCCTCATGTCGATGCGGCGCCAATGCGGGACAGGGATGTATGTATTTCTCTGGCATGTCAGTCTCTGGCGTCTGATGATCATCATGCAGGTATTGTTTGTTCCTCCTCAGGTGCAATTAGATCGTCCACACCCTCATTCTGCTGGCACTACTACGCCATGTGCAAAACCTGCGCGTTTACGACCCGTCCGATTGTTGGGTAATATTGGTCTTTTTTTCTGCTGCGCGTGTAATCATCAACACACCGATGGCGATGCACAACCGACACAGCAGCCTCAGGTCAGTCATAACAAGTAAAAATCCATGCAATTTTGCACACACAGAGGCAGCCACAAGGCCAGGTCCAAGCGTCATCATCACAGACTCAGCCTTTCGTTCCCTCGATGTCTGCGACATCTACTGTTCTACCGCGCCAGGTGCAAGTGCGTATCCACGATTCTCTCCGTTGTGGATACTTTCTGTGCTTTTCTCTGCTGTGCATTTCCTTTGATATAAATAGTGTTGGTACTACAGCATGTGGACGCCCACCTCATGTTTGAATCAGGTATTTTAGTAATTATTCTTGTCTATTTGCGCCGGGTGTTTGCGTTTTCAATCTTTACTTAATCTCATGCACCAGTCATTCCATTTCCATCCGCATCCATTCTTCGGGATGCTATGCCGATCTCGCAGCGATTTCCCGGCACCATATCATTCTCCCTGATTGCTCGGCCTAGTGCTGAAGTGGGGGTCTGTGCCAGGATGTGGCCATGCCATGAGCTTTGTGTCGCACAAAATCACGATGTCTCGAGCCAATATCTGTGTTGCGAATGGCTGTTTATTTTCTCCACACAAATTGCGCCAAAGAAGCATAGATGTCAGACGACTCGGTGACCGACCGGCTCCATTTGTTGTTTGACGAGTCTAAATAACCGAACAGGATGTTATCGCAACGTCTCCGACACCAAAATATTCCAGCATGCATACCTGCCACTGGGATTCGGAGTTATTTAAGAGCCTGAGTGTAAGCCGCAAGCGCTTGGTGCTGATCTCGCGGGCCAGTCTCAATCACCACCTTTGCCAATCATAATGATGTAAGCTTCATGTGAGCTGCACTTCTTCAAATTGTCACTCCAGAGATGACCATCTCAGAGATCTCAGTCCACTGTGATACTTGCTGTCAATAGCGACTTTTTTTTGACCAAGGCTCAAAGGTTTGCAACCCTTCCAGCACACTATATTCTTCATCTGACCTCGACATTAGTGGTCTCTCTGATCTTAGCTGGATAAGTCAATGACAATTAGCGGCGAGGCTCCGCCAAAGATGTGGTACGTTTCTGTTAGTATATTATAATTACATGAGCTGTATATCCTCCTTGCCCACAGGCTTCTTTCATGTCAGGGATGTTCTATGCTTGGCCTCGAGAGCCTTGCCCTCATGCTGAGTTTGCTGTTTGCATTTTTCATTTGGGCCCTTTCCACGCTACTGGCATCGTTGCCGTCTCAATTGCATCATCTCCAATTTGGTTCGCCATGATAAGCCTAATGACTTGGATCCTACAGGCGGCCAATGATATCATGGGTTTCACCCGAGATCCCGGATCATAGAATGAATGTTGCAGGTCACCACCAGTGAATAGTTAAGACTGTTTCCCTTCTGTACGGTCTGGTTAAGATTAGTAAAACTGATGTGTGGCGAACCACCCGGACCTCCTGATACCCGTGCTATCTGTAGATGAGTCTTCGAGTTGGGTTTCTTCCTGAAGTCAAAGGGCGTCTTAGAACATGAGTACTACACCTACAAAGCCACTGTACTGGCAGGCAGAACCTGGTTATGACCTGAGCACACCCTAGTACTCTTCTACGTCGCATAACTCCATAACTACCGCTCACAATTCAAAGGGAAAACCATAGGTGACTGCGTGCAAACCCTCGGAATATCAATTGGTCACGGGTAATATATCTGCAGTCCAAATGTTTCGTGACGCTTTCACAAGCCTGTTCTCAATTGTGCGAGGACACACTTAATAATAATATCTATGGGATAAATGAGCTTGAAGAGGACATAACGAAGACGCTGAGAATGCAATGCAGTGATTGGCAGATGTCAAAATATGGCATCCAGTGACAGTATGTTGTGCAGCCTGTCAATATATTAAATATCGGATGACATCGACTTCAGAATAGGTTGGAAGAAACATGTGAGGTGGAGAAGAAATAAGGTTCTCATCAACTCAAGTATCATAGGAAGATTTACCCAACGCTAGTCGCAGACCTGTGCATTTCATCTACAGGACGTAACTTGGTTGTGAAGAGAACACGAAGATGACACAGAAGACACTTAAAAGACGACATACAGGAATGGGTGCCCAACTTCCTTGATTCTAATCACTGATCGCTGTTGGTTTGAGTACGGATTTGTCAACAGTGTACACGGTGCTTTTCGTAAGTTATTGTTGAAGCTTTTCTGCAACGTATCCACCTACTCACCAGCGACTTTAGCTACCCACTAAGATCTCTTCACATTCTCGAGTTACAGTACAGCAACTCCTGCATATACAGTCCCACAATTGGTTTCTGGGTGGACTGAATTCCTGCAAGCAGGCTGTGTGGTGAGCAATGTCTTGCGTACTTTTATTAGCAAAAGCTCGAGTAAAAGAAGATAGGGCCATCGATCCCACCATCAATTGCCGTTTCCAGACAACTTTCAAAGATCCCAGCAGCCTGCTCTTGCACAAATAGTCCAAGATTTGCAGTAGTTGGGAAGTCGAACACCGATCATGTCTTCTTCCACCAGTAAACTACCTAGCGATCATGCCCTGCAGGACGATACAAGGCCATACCGAAAGAGTACAAGGTGTTGTGCACCTGCCAGGGAAACGACGCATCATCACATGTTCAGACGACAGTTCGCTCCGACTCTGGGATCTGGAGACCGGCACACAGATAGGCAAGGACTGGCAAGATGAGGGAGACAAGGAAGGAGTGAGAACTATAGCATTGTCTCCGGGTGGCAAAACCATCACAACCGGAAGCGATGGCGGAACAGTGAGATTGTGGAACGTTGAGACAGGGAAAGGTTGTCGCAAAATGGGCAGTGCACACTGAGAATGTGTTATCAGTGTGCTGGAGTGTGGGCGGTAAGCGAGTGCTGAGCGGATCCTCAGACGGGACAGCGCGAGTCTGGGATGTAATCAAAGGCGAAACTGTCCTATCAATCAAGACTGGGCACGTACATGTGTGGGCAGCGGTCTACTCGCCTGACCAAACAATGTTTGCAACAGGAGGCTTCAAACAGAACGGAATAAAAGTCTGGGATGCGAAGACAGGCAAGCTTCTTGTCACACTCAAACACAATCGAATAGTTTTCGGCTTGGCGTGGACATCAGATGGAAAGAAACTCATCTCAACATCGTATGGCCCGATTACCATATTCGACACAGCCACATGGCAAGAAATTGCCATCCTTGAGGGTCACACAAACGCTGTCTGGGCCATCACCTTGTCTTGCAACAACTGCCTCCTTGCAAGTGTATCAGATGATAACACAGCGCATCTTTGGAATCTCGATACCAACCTCCTAGTCGGACCACCCCTTCATCATGAACATGAGGTGACCTGCACAGCCTTTTCTGCTGATGCAAAAGTCGTAGCCACTGGTTGCGAGGACAAAAATGTGTATGTATGGGATGTTCATGCCATCCTCAAAGAAGCTGGCCTTGAAGACCTCCTTCCTGATGTAAATATCCTGATTCTTCGGTAACACCACGCTAATGTCCCAATTGCAGATCCCAGCTCGAAATTCATTCAAGGACGTACATAGCGCGCTCATTAATCTTTTCAACCACTTAAGGTCGTCACTTCTAGAAAACTGCTCCGCGACCTCAGCGTCAGCCTATTGCGTACCACGTGGCTTCTTTAACGACTCTCACTACAATATCCCCGAACTCCAGCCACGCCCAAGATGGACCATATTCTCTCGCGGTCCTCCTATTATCGAAGTTCCTGCAATACGGGGACAGAGAAGTATGTATTTCCTTCACGTGCATCTCCGATTGCTCAATGATTTCTCTGTAGAGCAATATTTGTTGCTTCGGCGCCAGCACAACAAATACAACAGCAACAGCAATCGCACTGGCCATGAGTCGTCCACACTTCCACCTGTTTCAGATACTCAAACTACCACAAAACCTGTGCATTCACGACCCCCCTGGATTGTTGACTCAGTTTCGTGCTTTGTCTCTGTGTCCTCAACACACTGATGACGATGCCCCACCAACACAGCAGCAGGAAGGTGGATCGCAAGTTCAACCTCAGACCCGCGCGACTTCACAGCAGCGCCACGGCCAATCACAAGGTCAGGTTCAGCCCAAGACCCAGGCATCATCATCACAGACTCGACCTGCCGCCCCCTTGACATCTGCGACACCCACTTCGAGTTCACATCCTAATACACTCGCTAGTCGCCTGTTCTCACTCTTCCGCTCTAAAGCCCATACCAATGAAGATATTCATCACGTTGTGGAAGTGGCTGCAATGGATGACAAGGGGGTATGTCTTTCTCTGGTGTGTTAACTTATGGTGTCTGACCATTTCTATGCAGGCATTATTTGTTGCTGGGCAGCCGCAACCAGATTTGTCGCACCCTCAGTCTGCTAATACTGCCCAACCAGGTTCAAGACCAGCACATTCACTATTCATTCGTTTCTTGGCTCATCTCGCGCTTTTCCTCTGCTGCAAATGTAATCATCAAAGAGCTGACAGTAATCCACAACCGACGCAGCAACCGGAAGGCCAATCACAAGATCCAGTGCAGACCCATGCGACATCATTGCAAACGCAGCAGCAAGCCCAATCGCAAGGTCAAGACCAGGCTCACGCATCATCATCACAGACTCAGCCTGCCCCTTCGACATCCACGACACCTACTTCGAGATCACATCCAGATCCACTCATCAGTTGCATGTCGTCACTCTTCTGCTCTCAAACCCACACTCACGAAGAAATCGAACTTTCCGAGTTCCCAAGCCGTCCCCATGTTGTTGAAGTGGCTTTAGTGCAGGACAGGGAAACAAGTCTTGCTCTGGCGGGTCAATTTATGGTGTCTGATGATTAAGATTCAAGAATTGTACTGGCTCGCGGATAAAGGTACGAGTTCTCTCTTAAATAATGATTGATAGGGGATGTACCAATATAGCAAACCCAGGATACCTCTGACACCAAAGGAATGGATGAAGAGATCAAAATATTGTACCATTGGCATTCCCTGTCTGGCCTGTTCTGCGAGAACAGTATCTCGTGGAAAGATATAGGGACATCATAAGTTTCAATTGCGCGGGCCAAAAGTTCACTGACTAAAACATAATATGAGAACAATGAAAATCTTCCTCTGGTACATATTGTATATTGTATGACAGTCGCACGTCATTACCGTGACGTTGTGCTCATGGGAACAAATTGATATATAGTAGGGCAGCTCTAAGTCCCGACAAGGAGGTTAACGTCACGGTTGAAACGTAAACGGACGGCCGAAGATGCGTCTACCACCGAATCACATATACTAGTATGTAATCACCCATGGGCCGCTCTTCGCGTCGCCCACTAGTACTTGTAACCTGACAAAGCCTTTCCCAGATCCCTCGGGCCAGTTCCTGTGCCTGGTTCTACTGGGCGTAGCTATTTTGACGCGGTCCTGCCGCGCCTGCCGCAGTTGTGACGCGGTGTGACACGCATGTGACGCGGCACTGACGAACATTGACGCAGCCACTGACAAGCGTGTCAGGACTGTGTTGGGTCTACATTCGACTCCCAGATGAGTTAATATGTACGGGCACCCCTTCGTCATCTCATTCATCCTGGGCACACCTACTAGCTAACCAGCCAATGACTATTTTCATTTACCTCAGCCAAAAATAAAAGGAGTTGAGGCTGGACAAATGATTTCTCGGAGGAGGATGTCCATACTATAGAATACTCGATAGATGAATTTATTATGGCCTATGGACAAAGACAGTGTACAACGTCTAATTTTGTTGGGACGAAAGGAGGAACAGTTAGAAAATCAACTATTACAACAAGTTTGAAACACACCTAAATTAAATTAACGGCTGAAGTGCTGATGCGCAGGTTTGATGCGGCACTGACGAGGCGTAAGTGTGACACGGCACAATCTGATTGACGCGGCAGTGACGCGGCATGAATGAGTTTTGACGCGGCCGTGACGAGGCATTGACGCGTCACAATTTGTTTGACGCGCCTGTGACGCGGCACTGACGCGGCATGTGCTATATGGTGACGCGGCAGTGACGCGGCACTGCTGTGACATGTGCTACTATGCTTGACGCAGATGCAGGCAGCAGCATAGGTAACTATAGAAATTGACATTAGTATTGAAGCTGCAAAGATGATGCTGAGAGAACATGCCGAGTGTTGGGAGCCTGAATGAGGCTTAGTATCAATGTGGTTAGAAATACAAGGTGAACTTGAAACTACATGCCCAAGTAGTGTGAACGCGAAAGCCTACAATATTTCAAGTGCTTCAGGTCCCCGCACAGATATTCAGACATTCTCATATTGATCATAGAGGAGGGTGGAACATGTTAGGAATGCATTGCGAGCATCAAAGATGGTCGTATGCACCTTGGGATTTGTGACAGTGCCGCGTCAATAACGGCGCGTCACAGGCGCGTCACGACCGCGGCAGGCGCGGCAGGACCGCGTCAATTTCACCTGGCCCGGTTCTACTCGTTCTCTAGAATTAACGCTCATCATGCATGAACGATACATTTGCGTATTCGTCTCCTGGCTGAGGCGCATTTTCAAGACGGCCGCATCTTATTCGTATAGGAATCTCCTCCCTGTCGTACTGCGACTGATCCGACACTGTCAATCTGCCTTTAATAGAAAGGAGGGGTTTTTTCAAGAACGGCCCGGTTTAGCATTGAGCTCTCAGCCAGCGGACAGGCTGACGCCTCCGACGAACCTAGCAGTGCCGCCGTTGTTTGAAGCACCTTTACAAAGCCAATGGTGCCAACCTGGAACGAGCATTCAGTCACCAATTTACAGCGAGCCGAATCAAAGGTCGAATCGCGTTGCACAGTCTCCCCACAAGTCTTCTGCGCCATTGATACCGATTTCTATGCCCAGGCCCAACTTCTACAACCCTCCGGGTGTCGCCACGCCAGGGCATTTGATCACTCTGGTTCCCATTGTGCCCGGACCACAGGTCAGACGATATGACAGGCATGCTATAGTGTGGGCAAATTATATTTCAAGTGAATAGCCCAGTCTAATCCAAGTCCACAGGAAAGATGCGAATACAGTGTTTAAGGTTGAAAAAGGTCCTTTGGACTGTTCCGAGTAAGCTTGCTGGTGAGAAAGCCAAATTTTTAATTGAAATGGGCTTGTAGGGAGCTTGCTACTGTAGCAGGATGGGAGCCGCTCACGCATCCGGAAGGGGCTTTATTCTTCTATAATCCGAAACAAGTGCGTCTACCGCCTACTTCTGCATAGCTGGAAACATTCATACCGCGCACCAGAGAGTTTTCACTGATGCCAATGTTCGAGACCCTGTTATTGCTACCAAAATAGGTGAAGCTGTCAAGGAGGCTTACAGAAAACTGCATGAAGCGCAAGTCGACAAGCATCCACTCGTCGAGCTCGGGTTGGAGCTCATCATGTCAGATGGCGAAGAGAAGTGGGGCTACTACTTTGCCGATCACGAGAAACGCATCATTTTTTGGTTCGAAGACCATGAATCTCGTCTTCTTATGAACAAAATTCGAGGTGTAGAGCACAAAAGCCACGTCAGTAAGTTCTTTCCTTGGAGTTCTTTCCATTCCAACTTTTGTTATTGCGTCACTTCCAGGGTATGCACTAGAGGCACAGTACTGGTTCGCACAACTCCTAGTAGTATGTCTGTTCCCTCACACGACTGAAGTACATGCGCTCACATTTGTTACAGTCCCTCCTTAACCTCCCGTGGTTTACAAATTATGATAATAACAGGAGACATGTCGAACTATTTCCCAATAAACGCCTCCTTCCGGAAAATGTCATCGTAAAACTCAAAGAAATTGTCATGTTCGCTCAGGCAGGTGAGTAATGAAGAACAATGAGTATTTATGCCTGCAAGATTGTGTTGCGACAGAAAATATCACTTCTGAAACATGCCTAGCACCTTTTGCTTCGGATGAGGTTGCAAGTATGCTAGGCCTCGTGGATTCGCTCATGAGTTAATGATTCCCTGATGCGTGGGGTCGTTGTTGATTGTCTTTTCAGGCAGTGCTAACGAGGAGCGTGAGCACTCCGTGTGGATCGTCGGTAAGTCTAACCATGGAATGTCGGTTAATTGCTTCTGATGTGTTTGCCGGTTTCAGCTCGATTCACGAGACTATTCTGTGAGCTCAGGTCAGTAGACTGCGTACCCGAATCCTTAACTTTTTGCCAGGCAACGCCAAGTTCGTGAACTTTTGTGGACAACCAGGCGCTCGGCTTGATGTAGACCAATCGATATACGGAAAATCCAACGTCCTCCCGACATGGATCCTACACTTCATGAAGTTTACTCTGTTTGGATCTTTTGATGTTCAGAACAAGGCAATTCATAGGATATGGGTAGATGAAGTCGTCGTTCAGCCGCGGTGGAAGAATTTCATTGATAGGCTCACTACTGAATGGAATGGGTACACAATATATGTGAGTTGTAATGGGTTTCATATCATCATGCAATCAATGACCACCTCAGTCCACTGTGATGCTTGCTGTTGACATCAGCTTCCTTGCGGTCCAACCTGTCCAGAATCAAATTTCCGCGACCCTTCTAGCATATCTATCTACCCTCTGCGTTTTAGGCTCGTTGGTGGTCTCGTTGGTGTTGGCTGGACAAGTCAATCATAACCGGCGACGCTCGGCTGAAGATGTGGTAAGATTTTTGTCTATTTTATAATCTGTATTACCAATGTCCACAGGCCTCTTTCATGGTAGGGATGTCAGCGATTCTATGCTTGGCCTCGAGAGCCTTGCCCTCATGCTGTGTCTGCCGTTTGCACTTCTGATCTGGGCGTACGTTTCTGGTTCATACATTCCACGGGTCAGTGGCTCACTCTGTGACAGAATGGTGTTCTTTGCTGCAGCATTGTCCGTCGTGATTTTCCGCACTGTCGATGTTGTCGCCATCTTGATTGCATCTCCAGTGTGGTTCGCCATATTGTGCTTAGCAACGTGGCTCGTACTAGCGGCCAACGATATTCACGTTTCTCGCTGTTTCTCAGCTAAGGCCTTGGGTCGTAGAACACCTGTTCGGGGTTATTCACAGTCAAGGTGTAGTAGTCTAAAACGTTAGGTACTGAAATCGAGGTGTTGATATTGCTGTTTACCCTGACTCGGAAATTCAAAATCGTGAAGGGGAAGTAATGGATGAGGATTGGAACAGAACCAATAACTAGGTAGAGTATTATCTGTTGTCAAAATCTCCTGAGTCGTGCTAGCAAGTATAATTCAGAGTAACCCGTATATAGGTATACCACTCGCGGGTGATACCCTGGGTCCGTTATGCCAATACCTCGCAGTGCAGTTCCTTATGACAGTCGAGTGAATAAACAGCGTGGAATGCACATCTTGCGATGTCTCTAGTGTCCCGAGATCCATCATACTGCGAACAGAGGCCATCATGGCGTCTTTGACTTGTGGGGTTTTCTTGATTCTCCGCCGCCCAAAGCAGACAAACCAACGTTCGCTTACCCCAGATTCCAAATGAACTGGCACCCTGTAATCCAGGATTGCGGAGAATGAAGATTGAGCTACAAGGCTGCTGTCCAAAGCGAGGCATCAACTTGTTTTCCGTGGTGATCAGCAGATCATGGAGCCAGTTTGCCTTGACGGTCTGGTTTCAATGAAATACAAATGCAGCCGGCAATGTGTGAAACGAGGAGCGCTCAGGCCATACAACAGTTTCTGGTGCAACGATGAAGCCAACGCGGCCACTCTCCAGACCCAACGTCTCGCAACGAGGAAACTAATGCTTGAAGCTCAAATTCGGATAGGGAGGGGGGCAGGTATGGTGGAGCTTTCTATAAAGCAATGTCCGCTGGCAGACAGCTATTGAATTCGGATAAATTTCCGACCCAATATCCAGAACAGTGATGTCGCCCGACTGTGCCAGCATCATCTCCTACAAGAACCGTCACGGTCCGTGAGCATTTTACTTCTTTCCGCCGTGAATCATTGATACGTGGATGCCATGGACAGATGCCAAACAGTATGTAAGTAGGCAATGTGACAGAATTGAAAGATTACCCTAGGACGACGCGCAGTATACACCCCCGAGTTGGATTCGATGTGAGTAGTGAGTGTGCGGGGTTTAAAATACAATTCGCCTCACATTTTCCATACGCCGTCATACTTATTACTTGTGCACGAATCCTAATTTGTTCCCCTCTCAAATCTCAGGTCTCAGGCCTAAGGCGGAGCCAGCGCGTAGCTCTCCGTCTTGCAATCACATCGGTGGTGTCCTCACTAGCGGCCGATCCCCCGCTGAAGCGCTGAGCATAGAAGTCCTATATATTACTCGGGGCGTGTGGCTCCATTGCTCACTTTAGCGGCAGCCCGACTTCCAGAATTGATAATCGACTGTAGGCTGTCTGTCTATGCCATTACGATTACATTGTCCGACTCGGACTACCAGATGAGTCTTTTAAGGTCACTTCAGCTCAACTTGCATTCAAGATTGGCATGACATTTGGTTGTTGTGCCAGTTGCATACATCATCGTTGAGGCTGCCAAGTCTCCTTCCAAAATTCTATGCTGAGACACCTACACACAGTCCGTTGGCCACCCCCAAGATTGGATTTTCACATCTCGCGACAATCAGATCCCAATACTAATCACGCCTCTTTAACTCAACAATAGGCACCAGTTGGCGATGCGTTAGATGACGACTTCCTGTCTTGCATTTATTTTAGGCCAAGCCAATTTACTTGGACTCATCACATGGGTCTTCAATCCTCGAGGAAGAGTCTTCTCTCTGAATACTGCTGTCGCAATGCCATTTTGGTTCAAATGGCACACCTCAGTACAATGACTCGTTACTCACTGGAGTAATCCATTTTACATGATATTCAATGGAAGGCACATCATTGACTTGGTGTCTTATTTCTGTGCCGGTCATGTGCAACACTGTCATCATCATCCCAACCACTGTTTTTCTCAGGTCTGTAATGAAATACACTTATTTTTGGTTGCGAACTAATTTGACCCATACTTCATATTTTGCCAATGTCACTGTGTGCAATTTTACAATAGCCATACGAGCAATGTCCGTTGTCAGTATCGCAGGCCTGCAGTAAGCTGGCGTGTGCATCTATGTTACACTTAGCGGCAACTTGGCCGTGATAGTTCACTGGCCCGTAGCACGGAGCGTCAGTGTATAATCATTCCTTTCAGACAAAGTCCAGTCCGATTCTCTCGCATGGAATACTTGATGAGGAATCACTTTTCCAAGTTTTTTTTTTTTCGAATTTTTAGCACTACCATTGCTATAAGACACCTGGTTCAATGGGCTATTCTGGCTGTCCGAGTTAGTTTATGCTGTGCCCGAGCCACGGTGCCGTGGTACGTCGTCATTCTTCAATGTCTCAGCCGATAGTTGCTAAACCTCAGAGCAGTACGATTTCAGATGCTCGGAGTACTGAGCAGCTATTTGGGACGTGATCGATCGATCACTCGGCGGTAATCGAGGTAACAAATGTTTTGAATCGGGAGACGCTCAAGGCTGTTTACCGATAAAAGCTGCGAAGAGGGATATGTCCTCTGACTTATCCTACATCCCAGTATCCTCCTCGCCAGAGCACTCCCGCCTATCGTGAACAATCACGATGTTTATTCCTGTTCTAATCGCTTCTCTTATCTTATCAATCAAAGCTGAAGCCCTAGTTTCTCGTTCACAGTCTTATCCATCATCTCAATCCGCTGTACTCGGCCCCAAAACCAGACTAACCATAGGTAATAAGGTCATCGCTCCCGATGGCTTCGAACGCTCGTGAGTCTATTTTCACGACACTCAAAGATTACTCCTGATCTTGAACAGAGCAACTCTTGTCGATGGGGTATTCCCTGGACCCTTGATTTCAGCCCAGAAGGTGATTCTGTTGATCTTTTTTCGTGCACAGGCGCTGACCTCACAATAGGGAGATGACTTTGCCATTGAGGTGGTCAACGAACTCCAGGACGAGTCGATGCTCCTGAGTACCAGTATCGTAAGGAACGTCAGATCATTGACAGTGCTATTGATAATTAACCTTGTTTACCGCAGCACTGGCATGGTCTTTTCCAGAACAGGACGAACTATGCCGATGGGGCGTCCTTTGTCACACAATGTCCCATCGCACAGAATCACTCCTTTTTACACACTTTCTCCGTCCCCAACCAGGCAGGCACTTACTGGTATCACAGTCATTATTCTGTCCAATATGTAAGTATCGCTTGAACGTTGAATGTGTAGCGGAGGACTCGGACTGACATGTGGAACAGTGTGATGGTCTGAGGGGCCCCCTAGTCATCTATGATCCTCAGGATCCTTTGGCATACATGTACGACATCGACGATGGTGAGCGAATGATTGGTTTTTTTTTCAACCCCCTCTGACCATTATCTGTTGCTAGCTAGTACCGTGATCACACTTTCCGACTGGTGAGTTTTACAAATGTTGATAATCTTTCCGACTAAAGCAGTCTTACTAGGTATCATACTCTTGCCACCATCTTGCGCTACGTCATAGGTAACATTGCCGACTCTTCGCTCATCAATGGACTCGGTCGATATGCTGGCGGACCCATGTCTCCTCTTGCCGTGATTACTGTCGAGCAGGGAAAACGTTATCGCATGCGCCTGATTTCAATGTCGTGCGATCCAAACTTCCAGTTCTCCGTCGATGGCCACAACCTAACCGTCATAGAAGCGGATGGAGAGCTGACTGAACCTCTAGTAGTAGACCAACTCCAGATTTATGCGGGTCAGCGCTACTCCGTGGTTCTGGTAGCCGACAAACCGGTGAATAATTACTGGATACGCAATCTTCCTAGTACAGCGATGGCTACCTACGAGCAAGGAACGAACTCTGCTATCCTCAGCTACAAAGGCGCCTGCAAGGTCGAACCGGCTACTGTCAATATCGCACCCAAAAACCCATTGGTGGAAACCAATTTGCATGCTTTGATCAATCCTGGTGTCCCTGGCATTCCAGAGTATGGGAAGGCAGATATCAACCTCAACCTCGATGTTACTAACGTCAACGGAACATTCTATGTTAATAATGCCACATTCAAACCACCCACCGTTCCTGTTCTACTTCAAATTCTCAGTGGAGCTCAAGAAGCGTCTCAGCTGCTCCCAAACGGGAGTGTCATCGTGCTCGAGGCCAACAAAGTGGTAGAGTTGACATTGTCAACGACTGGTGCAGTTGGACCCGTATGTCTTTTCCATTCCTTCCACACTTATGTGGCTGATAGTATGTATCCTATTACCAGCATTCCATACACCTTCACGGGGTAAATTTTCCATGACTTCGATGGCACTTCTAGCTGGTACTGATAATGATCATTAGCATTCCTTTGATGTCGTACAGAGCGCGTGCGACAGTACTAGTACCTTCAATTATGTGAACCCAGTTCGTCGTGACGTGGTAAGCGCTGGCGACACTGGGCAGCAAGTGGTGATACGATGGGTGACTGACAATTCTGGCCCCTGGTTCTTGCATTGGTCTGTCGTCATGTTTATTGAACTGTCAAGAAGGGTACTAACTCTGAACCATAAGTCACAATGATTGGCATCTCGAAGCGTATGTGGGAAAATGTTCCCGTGAAAAGAAATGGCTGATCTTTCACATCTAGCGGTTTTGCCATGGTAATGGCAGAAAGTCCCTCAGATACCCGCGCACATCTGAACAACGTGCCAGGTAGGTCATAAATCAAGAATTTGAGGTTCTATCATCTACGGCTGAACTGTTTTACAGATGCATGGGAACAATTATGTCCGATCTTCGACTCTCTAATACCATCACAGTTGGGGGGTGAAGGTCTCAAGTCTTATGAAGAAGCGACTGACATTTCCACTCTCCTTCACCTACCACCCCCCTCTCTTCAATGAAGTGATAGACGTTGATTCTTGTTCATCAGGGGGGGCATGATGTTTGCAGGTCAATTGTACAACCTGTATGCGGACAATTTATTGCATATCCTACTAGAACGTTTTCTACAATCAGATTCCTTGCCCCGTCATGATTTGGCATACAGCTCACATCAATGCGGTCAGTCCTGGTTGTGTCATCACTACTTTATGTATGCAATGTAAGAAATATAATGGTCACGCTACAGCGCTCTGGCCGTTCAAAGTCCCTGTTATTTGTGCAGAGCATTTACATATGCCCATGGCGGCAATTGAGAAGCATTTGTGAATTGATCATGCTACTGAATGCTTGCATGATCTCCGACTAGCTGTCAGAGACCCAGAGTCACACCAGTCAAGGATTCCAAATAACGTCTATCATTCCTCAACGTCAATGATGTCCATATGTTTATATGCTAGCGCTACATCTTTACATCGATACTCGGTATACGAAATAAATAATTGGAACATGCGATGGAATGTAGAGCGTTTAACAAATGCGTTAGCGAGGTGGATAATGGATCAAAAATCTATACATAATACTATCTGCTGACGCGGCTCGCAAATTGGCGGCACGCCCTGACGCGGGCCCGCACGATGCACAAAGGAGACGCCCCCACTTGGCCGTGCTATGCGATACTCCACTTGTTCACCGCAGCCTGCACCAAGCGCCCCATCTCTTCACGCGCGTGCTTCTTTGCGCTATCGGTGATGCCTACAAGTGCGTCGAGTGCGCGTGGCGATGTTTGTAGCGGGTCAAACTCGAGGACGTGTCCATCGGAGGTTGAGATCGCGACGACTGCGCGGGCAGAGGACGAGGAAGGGAGATTCGGCAGCGAGCTGCAAGGCACGAGAGAAGGCGTAGCGGGTTTGAGCGCCAGTGGCTCTGGGACACGAGCTGCTGTGCGTGAGTGCATGCGGTTATGGTTTTGAGTTTGAGAGTTGGCTCGTGAGTGCGCTTGGGCAAAGGTGGTCTGGGTGGAGGATGAGGGGACGAGCGAGACAGACGGATCACGGCGTATGACTATGCTGTTTACGTGTCTGAGAGTCTTGCCTTCCCCTTGCGTATCTAACTGCGCCTGCGCCTCCTTTCCTTTGCCTTTGGTTTTCACGTCCATGTTATGAATACCCTCCTCTTCCTCCTCTTCGGTGGCAAACCACTCCAAGCCGAGCTTATACGGATTAGCTAGCGGAGACCCATTTAGACTAAGCATACTCTCATCGCGGCGAGGCGCACGCAGGGTGGGATAAGCGGGGGTCTTCGCGGGCAAAGTTGGAGCGAAGGTTGCGCTGGTGGGCGGGCGCTTTGCCTGGGATGGTGGCTTGGCATTCCAGGGTATCGATTTTCCAGGCGAAGGCGGAATTCTGAAGGGAGATGGAGCGCGCAATTTAGATGGAGATGTTCGGAAAGCAGACGGTTTCTGCGGGCTGACGGAGGGCAAACGGAGGGTGGGACGAATTTGCCCAGGGGTACGTGGGACTGCCGCAGAAAATGTGCGAACGCGTTGTGCAGTGCCCGAGTTAGCAGGAGGGGGCTTCCTTTTGGGAGTAGCATGCATCGTCTTTGCTGAATGAGAAGTGTGTCAATGAAAAGACTGATGCCAGAATGAACACGTACCATTCTTAACAGCGCGTTCACCTTCGCTAGCCTCCTCCCACTTGCGCTTGCGAGTTTCACGGTCGATCTCAAGATTGGGAGGAGCACCGCCCACGAGGCCACGAAGACACGCTTGAATGTCGCCATTGTAGGTATCAGCAAACTCGCCCATAGTCACACCGCGAACAAGTTTGGGAATGCGGGAGATGAGCCCTTCTTGGTGAAGCCGAAAGTTTTTGAGCGCATCTGCGAGCCATTCCTCAAGCTGGCGAACACGATGTTCGACTGTGCATAAAGATAGAGGTAGAAAATTCAGTGAAGCAAAAGTGAGATGATGCAAAACAAGCTTAATGCACCTTCAATGTCAAGATTCTGGAGTAGCTGTTGTTTTTCCTCTGGAGTGTATCTTCGGGAAGTGTCTGGAATGTACATCTTCACCAGCGTCGACGATCGGAATAGAGATGCAAGCACAGGAGACTGGGGTTCTCAAGAATCTCAACGCCGCAATACAGTGGATTGAAAGTGGACAAACATGACAACGGTGGAAGAAGCACGTGGTCGCGTAAGTCCATGGACCACATGACAAGTCCACAGGTCCATCAAGATTTACAGGTGACCACAAAACTTCACCGCAGTCACCGAAGCTGAACAAGTAGCAACAGAGGTTACGGAGACCCATCACTGTCAGCTTATAGACCTCTCTTACGTCTATTCTCCATGTCACAACGAAAAGAGGTTTATCTAGTCATTGGAGGTAGCGGCTTTGTTGGCCGTCACATCGTTGAGCACCTTCTAGCTCGTGGGGATATCGTCTGTGTATTCGACATCGTCCAGCGACATCACGATGTTGACTTTTATTCTGGTGATATCACGAACGAATCTCAACTGCTTGATGTATTGAACAAGGTGCGCGCTACTTTACTCATTTCTATGGTCACCGAGCGCCAACTCACTCTCCTCTGTGCTGTGCGTCTGTTTACTGTTGGAATGACTGCAGACCGGTACGACTTGTATAATCCACACCGCTTCACCACCGCACGGTGCCAAAGATCCAAGCATATATTATAAAGTCAACGTCGATGGCTGCAAAGCTGTCATCAGCGCAGCGCAGGCTGCTGGAGTGACGAAGCTAGTGTATACAAGCAGCGCCGGTGTCGTTTTTGATGGGGGTGACGTCATCAACCTCGACGAACGTGCTCCGTTCCCGGAGAAGCCATTTGATGCATATAATGACTCGAAAGCACAGGGAGAGAAACTTATCCTCGAGGCCAATGGCAAGGGCGGCCTACTGACTGTTGCTTTACGGCCTGCAGGCATTTTCGGGTTTGTCATTTCTTCATATCAGCCAATGAAAATAAATATTGACACAACGCGATGCTCTTCAGGGAGGGTGACCGTCAAATGATGGTTGGACTCTATCAGGCCTACCAGCGTGGGCAAACCCACTTCCAAGTCGGAGACAACAATAACCTTTTCGATTACACCTACGTCGGTAATCTTGCCAAAGCTCATCTAATCGCTGCCGACAAGTTGTCCTCTTCCTCACTTCCTGCATCTTCACAAGAGACCCTCACCACCGACTCCCTTAAAGCCGAACTTCACCTTGACCGCGCCCTCCAGCCTGTCAGCGCAACAATTGGAGTAAAGCGAGTCCCAACATGCGAAGCACGCCCTCTAGGGCCATTCGTCACACCGCCGCCTAATGCCGCTGAAATAGAGGCAGCGTTCACCGCCCCACGCGATCCACACACTCCTGCGCACCCTATCATACGCTCCCGATTCGACCAGTTTTCCGAAAATGCCATTGATCTCGCCGAGAGCTCGCCGCTACAGGTGGCTGGGCAGGCGTTCTTTATTACGAATGGCGAGCCAGTGTACTTCTGGGATTTTATGCGCTTTATATGGCTTGCGCTCGATCCGCCTTCGTCGAAGCTCCCGTCGGGCGCATCGGAACGGGCACAGAGGTCTGCGTGGGTGATACCCAGGGGTTTTGGGATGGTGCTGGGCTTTCTTGCGGAGTGTTGGGCTTCCTTGATTGGGAAAGAGGCTGGGTTCACACGATATAGGGTTGGGTATAGTTGTGCTACGAGGTACCACAATATCGAGAAAGCAAGGCGTGTGCTTGGGTATGAACCAGAGGTCGGGCTGGAGGAGGGTGTCAGAAGAATGGTGGAGGTAAGCGTCACCTGCTAGTTTTTTTTCTCAGTGCGACTGATTGTACTTTCTCTCTCTGTATAGTGGTTTAAGAAGGAGAACAATCTTCCGTGATGGCTTTGGATGCTTGTGATCTGTGTTTGGATTTACTACCTAATTTCTCGCATCACTGTGCACTCTGCTCAGATACCCGCGCATTTTGCTTCATCTCCTACTTTATTGATATGGACGATGCACAATCATACCTACGCATTTGTGGTCGACGCTGTTGGCCGGTTGTCAATTCACCTACGACTGTGTATCGTAACACCGATATTTGTACTCGGGAATTTTGTGGAGGCCTTGCATCAGCTGCAAGAATGGAACGATGACATTGATACCCAACGGAATTTCCAGTTCATAGCCCTATGTGGTGTGACGCATTACATAAGGCAGAATGTAATTGGCGGAACCTATGAACAGCAAACACAAAGCAGTAATTAAGAATCAAGTAACTCAAGATATGCAGCCCGGCAAACCATCCCAGCACGATCGCGAATTTTGACCAGTGGACGAGAGTCTCCATTCCTGTAGCCACATCAGTTGGTGCTTCCCACAAGCGAGAAATCCATACCTCTGTGCTTGCCATTGCAATTCTAACAGGACCGACACTGGGACAGCGCCGATGGCGAAACCTTCTCCGCGGGACAAGGACATGTTACCAGTAGTAATATACCCAATAATAGACGTGTGGGGAGGAGCAACCTCGGGGGACTAAAGGAGCATATCAGTCTGCGAATGCCTGATCAAAGGGGAAAAGCGACAAACCTGATTTGCATCTGCACCTTCTTCCGTCTTGCCCTTCTCCTTGATAATCTTCTTTACTTCGACGTCATCAATGTGGTAGATAATGGCGAGGTCGTTCGGGGCACCTCGACTGACCATATTCAGACGGACCATGACCAATGCCCCTTTCAGGAGATCCTCGGGGCGGAAACTTGTACAGAGTACATCCATACCACGTTTCGTCCGAAGCCTGTTGATCTCTGCGAGGAGACCTGCGCCATGATCAAACACCTGTCTTACTTTTGCGAGGATAGCCGGGACTTCGGGACCACGAAATAACCACGGGCGAACGACCGGAGCTCTATCAACCTCCATTGCATCTTGAGGCCCTCTTTGTGTCGGCACCAGGTTCTCATCTACCCCAGATACCACTGGGAGCCCAAGCACAACTTCCCAATCCGCCCGCCATGGGCTACGGGTACCAAGCTTTTCATAATTGGTCCTCTTCGCTGGCGGCGTTCTGTTCCACTTCGCTTTCTCCTTAACGGCGAGCTCATCCCAATACTTGTCGTAGAACTCTGTACAAGGAAAATCTCTCGGAAAATACGCAGTACCTGCTTCGAAAGCTTGTGCACCTCGCTCTCGCTGCCCGCCGACGCGTGTGCCAGTGTGTATCAGTGAGGGGAGGAAAGGCATACCCCACCCAGCAGGGAAAACAAGCGTCCAACCGTGTATGCCATGAGTACTGGAAGGCGATTCAAGCGAGCGTTGTATGAGCAACAGTGGAATGCGATCGTCCTGGCGAACAGGATTAAGAGGCGTGCCTGGAACAAGATTCTTTGCGTGCAAGTTAGTTAGTGTACCACAGTACGAGGGCCGGAATTACCTTGGAGCGGCGCGTATCAAGATCTTTCTTCTTGTATGTAGGTTTTTTGAGCACTGAACGTTTCTCTTTGTCCCAGATCTCGCTTTGAGCAAGAACGGCTGCGGGGAACGTCATTGCAGGAATGGCGGGGTGTTGACCATCCATTCTGGGTTTTGCGTTCTTAGGCGGAAACCTGGGTTGTAAGTTACTCGTGTGGACAAGGCAAGTAGCCAGAGCTACCTACTTCAGTCGTGGGTCAACAACTTTCATCCCAATGACTATTCCGCGTGGTAAGGACGCTGTGGTTTGGAGATCGGTCAGGGACGGCCAGAACTGTCTGCATTGTTAGGTTTTATAAGGAAATCAGGTAAAGAACGAAAATACCTTTTTAAATTCTTGCCTATCATCATCTACAACTGAAGACAAGGCGCCCTTGATGACCTGACTTGCTTTGGGCCCCATAATTTCAAAAGCGTTGACGCTGCCTCGCAGGTCTGCTATCTCTACTTCTGCATACTCGTCTTTATGTTGCTGCTTTTTGGCCTCAAGGGCCAATGAAGCAGATCCCTGGAACGCTGCGAAGATGTCCTCGAACACTGCAGGGTGCGAACGCACCCAGACTGTTCTTGTGGGACTCTGTTGAGCTGTATTAGCGGGTACATTGTTCTTTCTTTTGCGCTTGCGTTTAGAGGAGCCTTGCGCAGGGCTCGCGATTGTCGGTTCCAATGTGTTCGTAACAGGTAACGGCCGCCACATGATCGTTACTGGTGCGATTAAATCAAAGGGGTAGCTTCCCGGTTTGTATAGGTCCGTCTCAAGCACGCGAGCACCGGACATAGAACTAATGAAGAATCAGCTCATGCTGCTCCTTAAACCTCACAGACTGACCGTTTCATCCCAGTGCACTGAGGGTCACAGCAAAAATCCAATACATTTCGAAGGATTTTTTCCGGCCCCTTGAGCTCTATCAGCGAGTGGTACGATGAATCATGCAAGATTGAGCCATGCATAGAGGCTCGGTATGAGGGACGGAATGATTTCTCAGTCGGTGTTACTGCCTGAATAAAGGGTTCAAAAGACGCATGCAAACACAACTAGAGACTAACAAGTCTATACCCCCACATGTTTTCCATCTTCATCCGCTTGGCGTGCCAAATATGAGTCTCAAGCCAGGTCTTGTCGCCTGCCAATACACCGTAAAGATAAGGAGCACGCCGAGTCATATGATTTACTGACGTTGGCGCTTCAAGAGGGACTCGGTGCGGCTCACTTGCTTTGTTTTCCCTTGCTTAGAGCGTCCACGCTTAAGTATGCGCCGGGTGACAGGAACCATCTGAGAAGAAAAATGAGGAAATGTTACAAGGAAGCTGTTTGAGTCTCACTTCGGCGCGTGCTTTGTCTCGCAAGCGCAAGGGAACACGGCGAACATCATGGCTAGCTGCCCTTCGTCGTAAATGGCGGGGCAGAGTCTGCCATACGCGATGAGTCACACTTTCCCTGAGGACGGAAAATCAGTAGTTATATAAATTAATACACATGCTACTAACCCTGCTGTCTTGATCGCTTTCTGCATGGCATCGATCTCATACGCTCGAGCCTAGTGTTTCGCAATTGAACTGATATAGAACCGGAATCGGTCAAAGCACATACCTCTGTGAACCTCTCCACATCAATTGACGCAGGTAATCCCTGCATAGCTATTACAGGTAAATGCCAAGCGGTGACAAGACATGCGAAAGATACTCACAGTCAAATCGAACAGTGGTACTTGACGGTCCGGAGAGCGCGTTTCCTGAAGATTGAACAGTCCCACTACCACTGGTTGATATGGATAGCTGAACTGCAATTGTCCGAGCACCTGCAACTTTGAGTTTCTTCCGTTCCCGAGACGTCATTTCCTCCGCGTCGTCCACCTTACGTTTTAAAGCCATTTGTGTTTGATATTAGATGATGTACTGTTTTTTTCAAGAACAGGTCCCAGATCTGGTTTATGCACCCATTCAGCGCTGCACTGGCAGGAACCGAGGATCGGAAGGTGGTAAATACAAAATCTCTGGACTGAAAGAACAAAGTAGAATTGCCACAAACACGACCTCTACCGGGCCCGGCTAACGCCGAAAACAACCTTCCTCTCACTACCATGGCTTCGCGTTGTCTGGCTCTTACTCCAAAGCTTGCTCAGCGCTCAGGTGCACGATTTTTATCGACGACAAGAGTGCTACGGGAAGAAGCATCTACTTCACCCAACCTAGGATCAGTGCAGCCGCAGAAGAGACCAGTCGGGGGCTTTCGGGGAGGGTAAGCAATATTGTACTCGCCTTGCTATATGATCCCACTCTTACTTCCTGTTTCTGGCGCAGGATAATTGGGTTTCTGTTCGGGTTCTCACTAGCTTCCGCATTTGCTGCGTACCATCTTTTAGACGAGTATAAACTCGCTTCCGCAGCGCTGCAGGCCAGTGTGGAGGAGCTACAAGCGAGCACAGAAAAGGTTTGAAACTTCGCACCTCTGTGAGGCATTTCGTTTATGTCATCTATAATTTCTTCAGGTGTCCGCACATGTCCGTCGCATTGAAGCAGTGGAGAAGGACTTGAAGGCACTTGCTCAGAGCTCCGCAAGTAAAGACGACCTATCAAGGGTTCGTACAGAGCTCAAGAAAGTGTACGATGGGTTGCATATCGGTACGTTGTCGCGCTTAGACAGCAGTAGATGAGCTTACAGACTTCACCAAGAATTTCTTGATTTGAGATCACATGTGTGGGGCATGCGTCAGTCATCATTGTATTTATTCGATTTATGCCACTGACAATTTGGAACAGAACAAGATTTGCATTCGTTAGCAAAGAAAGACGCTACATCTGTTCGTGTATAGAGTATGTCCATACCTATAGAACTCCTTGGAAACCCCCCCCCCCCCCCCCCCTAGTCTCCAACAACGCGTTAAAATTATCTTTGACGGACATAGCTGTTAACTTCATGACCCCAAACGATTTTCACATGATGACAGTCACAGCTGGGGGCATCCCTCTGATGCTTGACTCATTACTTTGATGCTCGAAACAGAACGAGCCAGAGGAAATTCTTGCGATGACGGGGTCTTCGTCCACAAGATCAGAACAGGCCATCGATATCAAATTTGTGCCAACCAAATGGTAGTCCAGCACACGCGATACAACGACGTCCTTCATTCTGCACTTCGCCTTCAATACATCATAATCCGCTGGTAACTACCAGGTGTCAGAATTCCGAGCCTTGGAAGCACGTCTACTATTTCAATAACGAGCTGGAGTGACCCGCGGTATTCGCCGAAAGCAAAGCGAACAGTACCTCTCACAGTTCTAAGACGCAGGATGATGCGAGTAATCAGGTTAGATCTCAACGATGCACAGTCACTCACTTCCTTGCACAACACACGATTCATTAAGGATGAGAAGAGGTAACGAGCTCCAAGGCGCACGTGCGCGTTGTAAGCAATGCAGGACCTGTACAAGGTAAAATTTTCTAGGAAAAGGCACGTGTATTGATCGTCCACGCCTTCCCAGAGAAGGATTTTTCACGAAAGAAGTGGAGGCGATCTTTGTTGCGTCATGCCAGCATGAATTCGGGTACGAATACACTATGTATTGATGTCCACAACTCACTAATGACATCAGGGCCGTTCATCAGGCGCATCCTCCATTGCCGTTGCTTCCAGAAAAGTCGCGACGCTACACTGACCGAGAGTCCACTTAAGGACCTGTAAAGCCATACGATCACGGTGCGTTGGTGCACGGTCATGCATTCGAAAGACAGTCAGAGCCTCGGGTTCTCCTTGCCGACGCAGGATTGCTTCCTGCAGATAGTGAGTTGCAGCTACTCAATGCCAGACAGTCTGGACTTCTATTGTCAAGTTACACGCATGATGTCTGTTGGCAGCGGTGGAAAGTTTATTGAGAAAGGCATGCAAAAAATGTAGAAGGTAGGATCCATGTGCGCCGTCATGTAACATTGACTCAGCTTTTCCCCTCACAGATTCATCACTCAGTAAGGATGTGCACAATGTCCCAAGGACAAGTAAACCAACTATTCCGCAAGACAAGTCGAGCACCCCAACTTTACACGTATCTGCGGCTCCGGTTCCCGCTCGCAGAAGGCATGGTTGTGGTAATTTACCTGCTTACTTCGATGGACTACTGAGCCGGGGATCTGCTTCCTCGAACATCTACTCAAAGCTGTGAAGGACAACGACTTGTGGAAGGGCGGCCTGTGCATCAAGGACGATATATTGATCACCTCGAATAGGTGTGAGAACCTCGCCGAAGTTTGTAGCAATATTGAATAGCTGGCGTGGGTGTGTTCTGGGGGGATTTGAATATAAAGGGTCGTTGGTAAGGTATCCGCTGTGGATTCCAATGGTTTCAATGAAAACCGCTGGTATCGCACTAATGCTGGGTGTTTCACAATGAGACACAGTCAGCCTTACTAAATGACGTTTCAGCACAAGATTTCAGCAGCGACCCAAACGAATAATACAGGGCAGCAAACTTCGCAATGACCTGCTCTCCTCAATTGCCGCTTTACAAACTTCTCGCCAGCGCACCACGGACACTCGAAGTATCAATATATTAAAGATCATGATGGAACTATTGACGGGCCGGACGCTGTATTCAATTGGGGCTGGATGATATCTGCCAGCAATGCGCGAATATCCAGGATATCGTGATAATAAATCGTGGCAGACGAATTTGAACAATTGGGAGTGCCGTAGGGTGGGCATCAATCCAGAATGTTCAACAGCCGATTCTTCCTTCGACTCGGTGCTCCAATGTCCTTCAGAATACATGGGGGAAGGTGGATGAGCATGCATTCCATTGTTAAGTATTCACGTTCTTAAGATACAACCTTGCTGTTGTTTGCGAGTTGCAATCTGGCGGTGTGGACTCTCTAGGTCGACAACCAAAACTTGAATTCTGGACTGTTTGTCTGCGGGTTCTTGAATCCCAATGGTTTTTGTTAATTCCAAAATATGTCTATAGGGTCAACATGCCTCTAATATATTTTTCCGATATACAATTTCCAGGGTTCTTCTGGTATCCTCGCCATGAAGTTCTGCTGTCCGCATGCACCAGGCGCAACCAATCTGCCAAACCAATAGAACTTCAAGTTTTGCACACAACACTGTTTTCACAGTATAAAAGCAAGCCATGTTTAGCGTACTCCTCACCTCAGTGATATTCCCCTTTGCAAAGCTTGAATTACCTCGCACAAATCATGCATTTCTCCTTCGCCGTCATCCTTACTGCTTTAGCAGCATGCGCGTCTGTCAGTGCCAGTGAGGCATGCATCGCAAAAGGACAGAAATGCTACCCTAAGCACAACACTTGCTGCTCGGGCCTCAAGTGCACTGGCGAGAATGTGAGCATGAGTGTTTTACTGAACTTGAACCGCGTTACTCACGTTATGTCAATAGTCTGCAAAAAATTGGCACTGTACTTAGGCTGCCGCCTACCGGTGGGCTGTCAGCCAGTCAATGAGCAGGTGACAACCAGACGGTGAGTCGTGTTTCTGCTTTCACATTGGCGTTGTTATTGATGGGCACAATAAACAGTTCGCTGCTGATTTGATCAATGTAGTTGCTTCTGAAGTCTGGATCAATTTTACTTACTGGTGCATGATGGTGTCAGTAACCAAACGCTCGATATAAATCTGAATGTTGTTTATGTAAATACAAGAAAAGCGCCCAGAGTCAAAAGGCTCTTTCGTTGGCAAACTGAAGCTTTCAACCATGACTTTCGGATGCACCGTCTCCATAATGCGCTCTCCATTGCTTTCATTTTCAGAAAACGAGCATTCGGCATTTCTGTGGGTGTTTTGGCTCAGATCGAAGTCAGAGCTGCGGCCAGAGAGAGAACTTCTATATTTATATACCGCAACAAACAAATTAAACTGTTAAGACGGCTGCGGCCAGAGTCAATGCCAGGAGTTGGGAATGGGATGATAGCCGAAGCAGAGGTGGGATGAACTCTTGGGAAAGTCTCGCGCCGAGCGCTCCGAATCGACTCTGGTGAGATGAATGCGGTCCTGCCTCGCCTGTGACTCGCACTTGCGCGGAGTACTATTGACATGAACCACAAAGTGCAGATGGCCTCATCCTACTGTGCAGTCCCGGTCAAGCCTGAGTCAAGGCCAACTTCTTCGAATATCCCATACGTACACAATTTGGTCTTCACAACCGATGACCAGCATTTTTCCATCGGCGGATAAAGCTGCGCGCTTCACTCCTGAGGTTCATGCTGGAGGGGCGGACCAACTGGGAGGTTGTTGTCAAAATTCCACAGACATACTGTTTGACCATACTATGCACTAAGCACTTGCAAGGAGGCGATTGTTACGAGACAAGGTGATGTCGTAGGCCCTGTATTCGTGATCATGTTTGAGTTTGATGAACTGCTCACCCGTCTTCACATCCCAGATGTTGGATTCGTCCTTAAATCCTCCCGTCGCAAATTTCGCGTTGGGTGAGTATATCACTGCCCAGTCTTGATCAACATGACGGTTTCGCTGGTCTTGACATGCCAGACTCTTACTATCTCATCCAAGGATCTGCTCAGCACTCGCTTACCATCAGCACTCCAGCACACTGACATCACATAGTCAGTGTTCCCTGTCCATTTTGTGATGACCTTTCCCGTCTCGACGTCCCACAACCTCGCTGTCCTGTCTTGACCTCCGCTGGAAACAGCTGTGTCATTTCCCTATTATTGTTGCTTCCAGAAGAGTCGCTACACTACACTAGCCGAGAGTTCACTTGGGGACCTGCACAGCCATACGATCATTTGAACCACAGTGCCTTGGTGCACGGTCCTGCACTCGAAAGACAGTCAGAGCCTCAGGCCCCCCCGCCGACGCAGTCACGCAGGTTGCGAATAAGATTACTACTCTGCAGATGGTGAGTTGCAGCGACTCAATGCCAGACAGTCTGGACTTCTATTGTCAAGTTACACGCACGATGTCTGTTGGCAGCGGTGGAAAGTTTATTAAGAACGGCGTGCAAATATACTCTTTTGTATTGGAAACGCAGCAGGCAGGCCCCATATGCATCCCTTGTGCCGTCATGTATCATTGGCTCATCCTTTCCCCCTCACAGAGTCAGGCATTCACTCGGAAAGGTTGTGCTTGATGACCCAAGTACAAGTAAACCGACCAACAACACGACTAATTCCACACGTGTCTGCGGCTCCAGTTGCGGCTCGCAGAAGGCATGGTTGGTACTTTACCTGCTTCCTTCGATGAACTGTTGAGCCGGGGATCTACCTCCACGAATATCTACTGAGACGAATAATCTAGGATAGCAAGCTTCTTCTAGCCCCAGTTAATCATCAGGGTAGTCGCAATGTCCTGCTCTCGTTCGTTGTCGCCGGATTTACAAACTTATCCCCAGAGAAACGAACACTCGAAGTATCAATATATTAAAGATCATGATGGAACAATTGATGGGTATTCTCTGGACGCTGGATTTGGGGCTGGATGATATCCGCCAGCAATGCGTGAATATCCAAGAGATCGTGATAATGAGTCGTAGCAGATGAATTTGAGCATTGGGGAGCGCCCGTACAGTAGGCGTCAGTCCAGAATGTTTAACAGCCGATCTCCATCTAACTCGATGTTCCAATGGCCTTCAGAATACATTCCGTCGTTAACCATTCACCTTTGCAGGACACAACCTTGCTGTCATTTATGAGTTGCAATCTAGCAGTGTGACCTCTCCAGATCAATAACCAGGACTTGAATTCTAGACTGTTTATCTGCGGATCCTTGGACTCCAGTGGTCATTTTGTTGATTCCAGAATATGTCCATTGGGCCAACATACCTCTAATATATTCTTCCGACATCCTCGGTCCTGTCATTCACCAGGCGCAACCAATCTGCCAAACCAATAGTTGAACTTCAAGGTTCTTCTGGTATCCTCGCAGTGAAGTCCTGCTGTCCCCATGCATCAGGCACAACCAATCTGCCAAACCAATAGAACTTCAAGTTTTGCACACAACACTGTTTTACAGTATAAAAGCAAGCCGTATTTAGCGTACTCCTCACCTCAGTAAATTCCCCTTTGCAAAGCTTGTATTATCTCGCACAAATCATGCGTTTCTCCTTCGCCATCGTCCTTACTGCTTTAGCAGCATGCGCGTCTGTCAGTGCCAGTGAGGCATGTAGCTCATCGCAGCAGCGTTGCTACCCTAACAACAGCAATTGCTGCCCAGGCCTCCGCTGTGCTGGCCGGAATTTGAGCATGAGCGGTTTACTTTGCATCCAGGATTGAACCGCGTTGCTCACCTTGTTGTTCTAATAGCTTGAAAATCACTGGTACTGTGTTTAGACTGCCTACCGGTGGTCTGGCAGCCAGTCGATGAGTGGCACAATTAGATAGTGAGTCGTGTTTCTGCTTTTGCATTGGTGTTGTTATTGACAGACATACAGTTCGCTGCCGACTTGATCAACGTGGTTGCTTCTGAAGTGTGAATAAATTTTACTTACTGGTCCATGATGGTGTCAGTAGTCACTGCAAAATGCAGTAGCCAAATGCAGTAGCCAAATGCTCGATATAAATCTGATTTTTTGTGTAAATAATAAATAAGCGCCCATTAAAAACTTTTGATCATTCTAAAACTTTGAACCACAACTTGAATGCGTGCTCCATTGCTCATTTGCAGAGAAGAGCATTCGGCGTTTCTGCGGGTGTTTTACATAAATGCCAACTCGGACACAGCAGAGGCTCAAATCGAAGTCAAAGCTACGGCCAGAGTCAAAGCCTAGACTTGGGAAAGGATGACAGCCGAAGCAGAGAGACTGAACGATGAGCAGGGATAACAGGATGGGCATAGTAGGACAGGGTCACACTCTTGGGGAAAGCGCTCTCTGCGTAGGCAGTATCATCCCTCGCGCAGTCACGCAAACAGCTCATGCACCACAGAAGAATACATCGATGGACTAAAACCACCGCTCTTCCTTCAATACCGACCCTTTGATACAGGAGATCACGCAAAAATTCAATAGCGCCGTAGATATCAACATTTTCGAAGAACGTACTTGATAACAGTCACAATCTACCCAGACTACTTAGGTATGGGTGAGCCGAAACAACTGTTCTAAGACCCAGGACCTCAGGTGAGAAATGTGGATATCATTGGCCGCTAGTACAAGCCATGTTGCTAGGCAGAATATGGCGAACCACACTGGAGATGCAATCGAGATGGCGATAACGTCAGCAGTGCGGAAAATCACGACGGACAACGCTGCAGCAAAGAACACCATTCTGTCCAAAAAAATGAGCCACCGATCCGTGAAATGTAATCAGAAACGTACGCCCAAATCAAAAGTGCAAACGGCAGACACAGCATGAGGGCAAGGCTCTCGAGGCCAAGCATAGAACGCGACATCCCTATCATAAAGGAGGCCTGTGGACATAGATGATACAGGTCAAAAATAAGAAAAGAATCTTACCACATCTTCAGCGGAGCGTCGTCGACTGTCATTAACTTGTCCAGCCAATACCAGCGAGACCACCAACGAGCCCAAGACGCAGAGGGTAGACAGATATGCCAGAAGGATCGCGGACATTTGATTTTGGACAGCTGGGACCGCAAGGAAGCTGATGTCAACAGCAAGCATCACAGTGGACTGAGATGTTCATTGATTGTGTGATGATATAAAACCCATTGCAACTCACATATATCGTGTATCCACTCCATTCAGTGGTAAGTCTATCAATAAAATTCTTCCACCGCGGCTGAACAATGGTTTCATCTACCCATATCCTGTGAATCGCCTTGCTCTGAGCATCAAAGGATCCAAACAGAGCAAACTTCATGAAGTGAACGATCCATTTCGGGAGGGCGTTGGGTTTCCCGTATAACGATTGGTCGACATCAAGTCGGGCGCCTGGTTGTCCACAAAAATTGACAAATTTGGCGTTGCCTAGAAAAGCGGTCAGGACATGGGTGCGCAGACCACTAGGCTTGAGCTCACAGAAGAGTCTCGTAAATCGAGCTGAAATTGGCAAACATATCAGAAGCAATAAACATACCTTCCATGATTAGACTCACCGACGATCCACACGGAGTGCTCACGCTCTTCATTAGCACTGCCTGAAAAAATAATCAACGATAACCCCGCGCATCAGGGAATCATTCACTCATGAGCGATTCCACGAGACCGAGCATACTAGCAACCTCCTCCGAAGCAAAAGGTGCTAGGCATGTTTCAGAAGTGATATTTTCTGTCGCAACACAATCTTGCAGGCATAAAATACTCATTATTCTTCATTACTCACCTGCCTGAGCGAACATGACGATTTCTTTGAGTTTCACGATGACATTTTCCGGAAGGAAGCGTTTGTTTGGAAATAATTCGACATGTCTCCTAACAATATCATGATATGTAAATCGGGTGAGGTAAAGAAGGACTGGAATAAAGTGTAAGTGCATTGTACTTCGATCGTGTGAGGGAACAGGCATACTGCTAGTTGTGCGAACCAGTATTGCGCTTCTAGTGCATACCCTAGAAGCAACGCGATTACAAAAGCTCGAATAGTCTGAGGAAAGAACTCACTAATGTGGCTTTTGCACTCTACACCTCGAACCTTGTTCATAAGGGGGCGAGATTCGTGATCTTCGAACCAGAAAATGATGCGTTTGTCGTGATCAGCAAAGTAGTAGCCCCATTTCTCTTCGCCATCATCTGTTATGAGCTCCAATGCTAGCTCGATGAGTGGATGCATGGCGATATTTGCCTCGTGTACTCTTCTGTAGGCCTCCTTGACAGCTTCACCTATTTTGTCAGCAATGACAGACTCTCGAACATCAGCGTCAGTGAAAACTCTCTGGTGCGTGGTATGAGTGTTTCAATTCATATAGGAGTGGGCGGTAGACGCACTTCTTTGGGATGATAGAAGAATAAAGCCCCTTCCGGGTGCGTAAGCGGCTCCCATCCTGCTACAGCAGCCTGAGCAACCTCCCTACAAGCTCATTTCAATCCGAGTCTCATCACTGTCTCTCTTATCAGCATGCTTACTCTGAACAGTCCAAGGGGCCTTTCATGACCTTAAACGCTGTCTTCACATCTTGACTGTGAACAGGAATTAGAATGGCAACCCACTCGAGATATATTTTGCCTACATTGCAACGTGCCTGTCATATCGGTTGATCTGTGGTCCGGGTACAATGGGAATGAGAGTGATACGTCCTGGCGTGGTGACACCCGCCGGGATGTATATGTTAGGCTTGGGCATATGAACTGGTATAAATGGCGTAAACAGTGGAGACTGTGCATTATAAGCTATGCCATTCGGACTTCCATTAAGATCGCCGCTAGTTGGTGACTGAGGCTGAAGGCTCGTTCTAGGTTGGCCTCCTTGGCTGTGTGGAGGTGCTTCAAGCAAAGGTACTGCAAGGGTCACCGAAGGTGGAGTCGGCCTCCCTTGGTCGATCACTGGCTGAGAGCTCAATGCCAAACTGGGACGTTCTCGAAAATCCCACTCCCTTCCGTTAATGATAGAACGATAGTGTTGAATCAGTCGCAACAGGGATTGGAGATGCCTGTACGAGTAAAATGCGGCTGTCTTGAAAATGTGCCTCAACCAGGAGATGAACATGTGAGTATATCGTCCATGGCACATTATCGTCAAAGAATGAGTAGAGCCAAGTGAAACTGGGTAACTTTGTCGAGTGAGAAACAATAAGTAGTTTTGAAAAGTAGGAAAGGTTCTGTGTGTGCCTCATGTTCGCTTCGCAGCTTGAGCTGTGTACATAGATTGACGCCCTCGGTGCCAGGAGCACTGGAATTACGGTATGCTTCAACTGCGGTAGTTCCCACGGGCACAAAATCAAGAAATCATCCATTCGATGTGATGCTTCCCCAGTTATCTTTACATGGCGTATGTCAATGATTATCAACCCCCTCCTCCTGCGAAACCTGCTTATGGACTTCATGGTCCCATCCCCTACGACATTAATGTCGCCTTTCCGCTTGACTTCGCTCAGCTGAAGACCCCGCGTCTGAAGCTAGTGCCGTTCATCCCATCTATTCACGCTGCAAGATATCATGCAGCAATCTCAGACCCTGCGCATTTCTACCGTTACTATTCCTTTTCTGGCTTGGAAGATCCAGAGACATATCTGCTGAGCATTGACGCCTTCATACGCCAGAACCCGTACAATATCCTTTTCGCGATCATCGACAGGACCACCCCAGACCCGGACTATCCGGAGTGGGGAGGGAAGCTTGCAGGGACAATTGGACTTCTTGATTATTCACAGACAAACCTATCAGTAGAGATTGGGGCTATGTGTGTCCTGCCCACATTTCAGCGGACACATGTCGCAACGCATGCAGTGGGAACACTCCTCAAGTACTGTTTCACCATGCCTTGTGCATCCGAGTCCGAATCTGGGTTGGGGTTGAGAAGAGTACATTGGAATACACATTCGTGTAATGAGCCATCCCGGAGACTTGCTGTTCGCCTGGGGCTCAAACGCGAAGGGACTTTGAGATGGGCATGCGTGTTGCCTGCCGGGAAGGACTTTGGAAAGACACCCAGGAAAAACTGATCTGCTGGCAGGATCTGGGAGAGACACTATAATCATGGCTATGACATGGGAAGACTGGGAGGACGGAGCAAGAGAAATTGTTAAAACACAAATGGCTCGGGTGGAATAATGCATGGGTATTCAATAAACAGAATATAGCAGAAACAATGATGATATGCACAGCACTGGATTCGGGAATCAACGGTAGTGTGCGATCATGGTTCATGCAGTTGAATATTTGAATCCATCATCTAGCAGAAAATGAACGAAACAACTCCGCAATAGAAATAACAATGACTACGTGCTTGCTGCACCTGGCGTGAGCGTATAATTAGGAGCCGTGAGTGTCGCAGACGTCGAGGGGGCGGCAGGCCGTGTCTGTGACGGTGTCACCTGGGCCTGGACTTGACCTTGTGAGTGGCCTTGCCGTTTCTGCTGTGTTCGCGATGTCACATAAGCCTGCACCTGACCTTGCGATTGACCTTGCTGCTGTTGTGTTGGCTGTGCATTAACATCGGCGTGTTGCCATACGCAACAGAGATAAAGCCCGATGTGACCCAACAATCGGACGGGTCGTGAATACACACGTCGTGCACCTGGTGTTGTAGTATTAGGCTGAGTGCGCTGACGAACTGGTTTCAGCGGTGAAGCGAAGCAGAGAAAACGGCCGATGTGACCCAGCAATCGGGTTGGCCGTGAACGCGGAGGTTTTGGACTAGGCCGAATGGGTTGCGGCCACTCAGCAACACATAATACCTGCGGTAAAATCATTAGACGCCGTAAATCAACATACCAGAGACAGAGATACATCATTGTCCCGTATTGGAGCCACATCAAAAACGCGAGGACGCATTGGGCGTTGCAAGAGTTCGATGTCTTCATTGGCATGAGGCCGAGAGCGGAATATTGAGGACAGGTGACCAATGATTGCATCTGGACGCGAACTGGAAAGCATTGTGTCATGAAGTTCTGTTTCTTCGGTGTTGAGTTGAGAGCGGGGGAGGAGTGAGGATAGGCGAGCGAGGGGCGCGTGTAGATCTATCCGCGAAGGCGTAGAGGGTTGCTGCAGCTCATTTGGTGCATGGTTTTCACGCGGAGAGCGGTAAATGAGTGACGATGGGCGAGATAAGAGTGCACGTGGATGCGATCCTGAAAGCGCTGGGGGTTGCGAAAGTTCAGTTTGCGTTACCATGGTCGGGTCGAAAGCGGTGGAGGAGCGAGGCCAGGCGAGCGATGAGTGCACTTGCAGAGAAGTGAGGCTGTGCGCCACCAGTTGGGGAGGACTGATCGAACAAAGGTCTAAACACATATCAATTAATAGAAATGCTGATGACGCACATTATCGGTTTCAAAAAATTGTAGTGACAGTTCATTGACACCCCCAAACATGTCGTGATGTTCCGTAGCATCAGCCTGGGTTGTTGGTTTTATAATGAATGAGAAGGCTTGGACATCACATACCTCCGAAAGTGACTTGTCACTGAGTGGGGAGCGGGGAGCGCGCTGTATTCCTGGCTCGCCTTGAGATGCCTCGTGTTCGAGACTGTCCTATTAGCAGATACTGTCAGTCAGAAAGTATGAGTGAGTTTTGTGTCTGCACTCACGATGTTGGTCCTAATAGGTAGTAGGTCTTCAAGGCCAGCATGTTTAAGGATAGCATGAATGTCCCATGTGTACGTGGTGTTGTTGCTACAACCAGTGACTAGCAGCTTTCCATCAGCGGAAAGGGCTGCGCATTCAACAGCATGTTCATGCTGGATGGGTGGACCGACTGGGAGGTTGGTTTCAAGATTCCATAGGCGCACTGTGTCATCATCCGATGTACTTGCCAGAAGGCGATTGTCGCGAGAAAGGGTGATGGCGTTTACATAGCTGCGATGACCCCCCAGAATGGCGGCCAGACGCCAAGTGGCTGTGTCGAATATCCTAATTAGGCCATACGAGGCGGAGATGAGTTGCTTTCCATCCGACGTCCATGCCAAGCTGCAAACGATATAGTCGTGTTTGAGTGTGGTGATCAGCTCGCCCATCTTCGCATCCCAAATTTTGACTGTGTTCTTGCTGAATCCTCCGGTCGCAATTTGTTTGTTATCAGGCGAGTAAATCGCAGCCCACACATCCTCGTGTCCGGTTTTGATTTCCAAGATTCTTTCTCCTCTCTTGATATTCCACACTCTTACTCTCCCATCCCAGGATCCACTCATCACTTGCTTACCGTTTGCACTCCAGCACACTGACGACACATAGCCAGTGTGCCCTGTCCATCTTCTGATCACCCTTCCCGTCTTAACATCCCACAACCTCACTTTCCCATCCTGACTCCCGCTGGAAACAATCTTGCCGTTTGGAGACAGTGCTATTTTGTACGCCGCTGATTCCCTTGCTCCATTATCTCGCCAGTCTCCGCCTATCTGTGCGCCGCTGACTAGGTCCCAAAGTCGCAGTGACCCGTCCGACGAACATGTAATGATCCGTCGTCCCCCAGGTACGTGCACCACACCTCGCACTTCATCGGTGTGGCCTCGCATTGTCTGGATATGCGTGAATGCTGGAGCCTGTTGCTTCGTACTGGTCTTGGAAGACATGATCGGCGCGAGGGAGATCTCTATGCCCAAGGATTTTGAATCAAAACGAGTTGTCTGGCAACGGCATATATTGATGTACGGTCGACTTGTATATTTTCTTAACTCCAGCTCTAGCTAATAGAAGCAAATAAATCATTACTCACCAGACCTGCTTATAGGAATCCAGAAGCCAACTTCGGCACTGTATATGCAGTAATTGCATATTCGAGACTGCGCAGAGATCTTAGTGGGTATCCACAGTCACCGCGGGCTCTTGCAAAATGCTGCGCCACCGCTACAACTGTTGCGATGGTTGCCGCGACGCTCCAAACCTGAGCTGTACGCTACTACATGCCCTGGACTCTGCATCGGCGCCTTACAGGACTTCCCATTATGAAATTGAAACTCGCTCTGTTCTTGGTGTCTTGAACTGCAGCACTGAACAATATTTTGTAGCGCATTCTGACTTCCGACTCAATCCTTCAGATTCCAGATGTCAAGGCTTTCTCAGTTCTGAGATGATACAAAAATCCATCACCGACATATATTGTTTGTGAGTCTGCGATGCAATATGCAAAATAATCACTGAGGGACCATGTGTTAAACGACCTGAGTTTTGACATTATCAAATTGCAAGTGTCGCAAGCACCCCCATATAGGAAGACGGTGACTGCGATGACAGTGATGCCCGCGACGGCCACGACGCTTTCACAGCTTAGCAGCTGTGTAGGTGGGGCACTCGATCACTGGCTACGTCATGTACACTTCCTGCACTACTTCAATACTGGTGGGAATGTTCAACGGGGGCTGGCGGCATCGCCTCTACATCCCACATCTTTCTTCCAGCCTATTTTAAACCCAATGTCAGCATATTTGCAGTGCAGCATGCCGTTATACGATGCCGTAATGGTATTCTAAAATCCCCCCAGAGCTTGCATCGCTAGCATTCTCGGAATTTTGGATAAGCCGGGATTGGTCAGCGGGATCATGACTTACATCCGAAGTGGAACAGTGAACCCACTTCCATTCTTTCATCCCGCTTTGTCTCATACTTTGTGCGTGGTCATTATGAATATGATCATGGTGACTTAGTATGAGACACGCATATCTTCGAAGATATGGCACTTTATCCAAGTGCTCATTTCTCGCGTTCCTAAACTTGTGCGTGGTGTGACCATGGGCGCTGACACTTACAATGATGACATCAAGCGCGTCACGTTTTTCGTGGTCTTGTGGGCGGTGTTCCTCCCAACTTCGAGATCGACCGCGAGACTCGCAAGTGCAAGTGAAAGGAAGCTAGCGGAGGTGGACCCGCCGTTAGTAGGGATGGTACGTGGTCAATTTAAGATCGGTCTTTTCATGGATATGTACACTTTCCACCCATCCAGCGAAGACGATACATGCCGCTTCCAAAAGAAGCCCCCTCATGCACAACGTAGCCGCATATTCTCTGCGACAGTCCCGTGTACCCCTGGGCAACTCCGTTTATTTTGATTTCCGTTGGCCGCAGGAATCGTCTGCCCTTTGAACATTTATTTAAATTGTGTGCTCTTTGCCTTTTAAAGTTCCGTCTTCGCCCGTAAAACCGATGTCATGGAATGCTAAGCCACCATCACTGGCAAGGCACACGTCCACCAGCGTAATCTTCATTCCAAATTTACCCGCTAAGACCCCGCTTATCCTACCTCCCGTGCACTCCGCTGCAATGAGAGCATGGCTAGTCTAAACGGGTATCCGTTGGCTGAGCCGCATAAGCTCGGTCCGGAGTGCTTGCTACCGAAGTGGAAGAGGAGGGTATCAATGACAATGGACGTCAAAACAGAAGGCAGAGGAAAGGCGACGCAGGTAGACTATACGCAAGGCGAAGGTAAGACTCTAAGACACGGCATAAACAGCATGGTCATACGGCATGATCCATCCGTCTCGCTTGTCCCCACCATCCAGACCACCTTCTCCCAAAAGCACTCACGAGCGAACTCCCAAACGCAAAAATCATAACCGCACGCACGCACGAACTGCCGTGCCGCACATATAATATCATATATAGATTTTCGATTCGTTATTCACCTCGCTATTGTGCCCGTTGAACACGACATTCTATCGCACGTTCTAGTTACTTATTTCACATACAAAATATCAATGTAAGGATGTAGCGCTAGCATATAATAAACCTACAATGGACACTATTCGACCACCGTAGCGTAACATCATGTTTCAAGCATTGAATACATAAAGTAGTGATGACACGACTAAGGATGACCTATATTGGGTCAGCTGCATTGATATGCCCGCCTGATAAACGAAAGCCATTAGGATGTCTATCACGTCGTTGAAGAGAGGGGTGGTGGTGGGTAAAGGGAAGAGGAAATTTTAGCTGCTGCTTCATAGAACTTGAGACCTACACCCCCTAACTGCGATGGCATTACAGAGCCGAAGGTCGGACACAAGCGATCCCATGCATCTGTAAAATAATTCAGCCATAAAACTTCAGGGTCTTCATGTGAGACCTACGTGGCACGTAATTCAGATGTGCGTGGGTATCTGAGGGACTTTCCGCCATTATCATGGCAAGACCGCTAGATATGAACAATTAGCCATTTCTTTCACGGGACTCTGACCCACATACGCTTCGAGATGCCAGTCAATGTGACTTTTGGTTCCGAGTTAGTACCCTTCTTGACAGTTCAGTAAACATGATGACAGACCAATGCAGGAACCAGGGGCCAGAATTGTCGGTCACCCATCGTATTACCACTTGCTGCCCAGGGTCTCCAGCACTTACTACGTCACGACGAACTGGATTCACGTAATTGAAGGTACTGTTGCCCGCGCTCTGTACCACATCAAAGGAATGCTAAGGATCATATGAGCACTAGCTAAACATCCCATGGGGAACTTACCCCGTGAAGGTGTATGGGATGCTAGTAGTACGATATATATCAGGTACGCACGTGTGGGAGGAATGGAAAAGACGTACGGGTCCACCTGCACCGGTTGTTGATAATGTCAACTCTACCACTTTATTGGCCTCGATCACGATGACACTCCCGTCTGGGAGCAGCTGAGACGGTTCTTTAGCTCCGCTGAGAATTTGGAGTAAAACGGGAACGGTGGGCGGTTTGAATGTGACATTATTGACATAAAAAGTTCCGTTAACGTTGGTAACCTGGAGGTTGAGATTGATATCTGCCTTTCCATACTCTGGAATGCCAGGGGCACCAGGATTCATCAGAGCATGCAAGTTGGTCTCTGCCAATGGGTTTTTGGATGTGACATTGACAGTTACCGGTTCGACCTTGCTGGCGCCTTTGTAGCGCAGGATAGCAGAGTTCCTTCCATGATCGTAGGAGGCATTCACTGTATTGGGAAGATTGCGTATCCAGTAATTATCCACCGGTTTGTCGGCTACCAGAACCACGGAGTAGCGCTGACCCGAAAAAATTTGGAGTTGGTCTACTACTAGAGGTTCAGTCAGCTCTCCATCCGCTTCGATGACGGTGAGATTGTGGCAATCGACGGAGAACTGGAAGTTTGGATCGCACGCCGTTGAAATCAGGCGCAGGCGATAACGTTTTCCCTGCTCAACATTAATCACAGCAAGAGGAGACATGGGTCCGCCAGCATATCGGCCAAGCCCATTGATGAGCGAAGAGTCGGCAATGTTGCCTATGACGTAGCGCAAGATGGTGGCCAAAGTATGATACCTAGTGAGACTGCTTCAGTTGGGAAAGATCATCAACATTCAGTAAAACTCACCAGTCGGAAAGTGTGATCACGGTACTAGCTGGCAACAGATAATGGTCAGAGGGGGTTGCAAAAAACCAATCATTCGCTCACCATCGTCGATGTCATACATGTGTGCCAAAGGGTCTTGAGGATCATAGATGACCAGGGGGCCCCTCAGACCATCACACTGTTCCGCAGGTCGGTCCTCCGCTAATGTGCAATGTTCAAGCGTTACTTACATATTGGACAGAATAATGACTGTGATACCAGTAAGTGCCTGCCTGATCGGGGGCGGAGAAAGTGTGTAAAAAGGAGTGATTCTGTGCAATGGGACATTGTGTGACGAAGGACGCCCCATCGGCATAGTTCGTCCCGTTCTGGAAAAGACCATGCCAGTGCTACGGTAAGCAAGGTAAATTGTTAATTGTGTCAATGATCTGACGTTGCTTACGATACTGGTACTCATGAACATCGAATCGTCCTGGAGTTCGTTGACCACCTTAATGGCAAAGTGATCTCCCTGTTGTGAGGTCGGCGCTAGTGCACGACAAAAAAGTCAACAGAATCACCTTCTGGGCTGCAATCAAGGGTCCAGGGAACATCCCATTTGCCAGAGTCGCTCTGTTAATGATCAGAAGCAAGCTATAGGTGCCGTAGAAATAGACTCACGAGCGTTCGAAGCCATCGGGAGCGATGACCTTATTACTTATGGTCAGTCTGGTTTTGGGGCCGAGTATAGGGGATTGAGATGATGGATAGAGCTGTGAATGAGACAGTAGGGCTTCAGCATTAATTGATGAAACAATAGAAGCGAGTAGAGCAAAAATTAACATCATGATTGTTCACGAAAGGTAGGAGTGCTCTGGCCGGGAATGTACTGAAAGATTATATGAGGACACTTACTACGTAGGACTTCTATGTTTGCCACATGTCAGTGCTTCGGTGGCTCTTGAGATAATCAGATGGGCAGTGATGCCATCACTGAAGTGACAGCAAAACGGAGAGCCACACGCTGGTCCTGCCCTACTAGGTAGGACTGAAACCTGAGAGGGAGAACGAATGTTCATGCACATGTATGACGTCGTATATCACCTCAGGCGGCACACCTTGGTGGGTCTAAGAGACCCAGTTTCTAAGTTATGAGAAACTGGTCTCTGAGACTTCGACGCACTTCTGCCGCGCCCTCCCGCGGTCGTGACGTGGCTGTGACGCAGCACCTCAACGCGGCCACTAATGCATCAGGCATTTGACCTGGGAATAGCAAGACACCTACTTAAACTGTCGTAACAGGGGATGGAGCCTGAGATCTGCAACACTCAGTGGTTGATCTGGATGACTTTGATACCCTCTCTCGTTGGGATAGAAAAAGTTTCTAGACTAATGATTAAAATAGGCTGCACTCCATATCACAAAGCACTCACAAAAATCATAGTGTATGCGGATTTGCAAAAGTGAGATAGCTTTTTAGGGCCATGGAGAATAAGCTGAGAGGAGCTAGCACATTAACCTATGGACATTATTCACGTTGAGAGTTGTTTGAGTGAATGCTTGGTTTATGTGAGCAACGTCCAGAAAGACGCGATAACCCGAAATGATTGCTTTGAAATGTAGATACCTAGGACGTACAATATATATGACATACGCTATGTTATTCGTAGTCCGTGTGTTTCAAGTCCGGACTGCTAATGTGAGTTATGCACCGTGTCGACCGGAACATCGACAGCAATATAATACAACTGAGGAGGAAGCAACGAAAGCAACGAGGGCAAATGCTGGAAAGACGACAGCGAGGATTAGTACAATGATATTGATAGACGTGCAACCAGCAAATTGCATATTCCGCATCATGACAAACTTGCTTTGTCATATGCATGTCGTTCGCTGCAATGAGAATGAATGGACTCCTGCATAGATTCGTAAGATCAAGCGAAATCGTCAACACCGTATAACACGAACGCACCAAATTCTGACCATCAGTATATGATTTGCTCGCTTCCTCGATTGCACTACCCTTGCTGTTCTCCCCCTGCTGCGAAAAGCTTAACGACTGCTTTGTCTGGTGATACGTTAGCTTGATGGCAACGTCGGACGACTGCGACTTACTGCCTTCATGCTGCGGAAGCGGAGCGCGCTTGGTATACCATTGATTTGGGAATCCTGTCGATCAGACATCGACTCTTCTTCGTTAAGACCAATGCCGTGTCTGACTTCCCGGGTGTTCAAGCTGGAGAACAAAATAGGAACATGGTATGTGACGAGGAGTCAAGTGAATGACTTACAGTCCAAAGACGGTGTTGGCGTAAACTACAACCTGCATGAGCTTGTACACAGTGTGAGCGGGCGACAAAACTCACTCTTGGGTGCCACCATCTGGACTGCTACCCAGTATGGTTTTCCTGGCAAAGCAACGAACTATACAGATGAGTTATGGATGTATGCTTACAAAATATCAACGTACTGTGCAAAAATATGCCAGCTGGATGATGCTGACCAATAGAAATATGGTTAGGCGGCCAAAATCGACACGGAGTAAACCTACACGAGTCCCAGGGCACGGCCAACAAACACCACGGTAAGGTTTTCAAACACTCCCACAGGCCTGAAAAACAATCGTCAGCAGTTGCTTGTATCCCACGATGTGAAACACCAACCGGACCATGTCTGGATAACGCGACGGACGCAATGACCAACACATCGCAATGAAAATGATGATGTTCGCGACTGATGCGAAGCCTTGACTGATTCCAGCGATGACCTGCGACCCTTGGTGAATATTCTCCTAATGCAACAAATCGACCAAAACACTTCACCATCATAGTAGGCACCGCGAATGCAGACAACTGCCTTTGGTGGAAGCTGAGAAACGAGAATCAACAACGGCATCCAAGATTCACTCTTAGAATAACTGCTCACATTTGCCCTACTAAAACTGCACTTTCGTCAGTGAGATTCAATTGAAAATCATACACACTGACTCGAGCCGAAAACTGTGATCAAAATCTACGTCAGGCAAGGTTTCCACATGCGAGAGAGGATACTGACCAAAGGCGGTGAAGGCACAAAGGAGCTGCGACAGGGTCAGTGGAAGTGACTGAGTGTGGATACAGAATACATACCACTACCACGCTGACGAATCGCGAAGTGATACTCGTAGGACCGCCGCAAACTATTGAGCAATGAGATAATGAGATCAACACAAAAGGTTCGCTCACCAGTGTAAAGTCGAGCAGCGAAGAATCTGAGGGAAAGTAAGAGATGTCACGTGTTCTATGTATGATTGATGCCCTTACACTTGCACGATAATAGTGAGAATGACCTAGAGTAAAGCTGTGAGGCACGCCGGATGCTACCACTGAGTATAGACTCACCGAAAGTAGAACTTGTATCTTGATACAGCAGACAGTGAGAAGCGGCTAAGGCGTCCATGTGTCAATTTACTTACGCAAAAAGGTCTAAAAACATGGTTACAAATGTCGGTAATACATTGCAGGAACTGATGCTTACAATGTTGCATATAGGACATCCATGCGCACGTCGATTATCGTTATCAGATAGTGATATAGTCTATTCAGATGCGTTAGAGATTGGAGTGAGTGGAGACGAAGCTCCTACAGCTGAGATACTATGAAAGTAGGTCAGGGAGGCAGAAAACATGTGTGAAAGTGATCGCACCTAGGCCAGTTGTAGAAGTTTCCAGGAAACTAGTTATATGTGAGGAACAGTTCGTGTTTAAAGCTGAAATATATTACAATAGTGTGACGACCTGCGAGAAAGTGGGGATGTCAGACGCTACTCGACAAATAGGGAAGGAAAACTGTACCAAGACTTTTATCCCTATGTAGTCTCTCGAGAATCGAGAAAAATATAGGTACACCTCTGCAACAATTAGACAACGTGAGTGAAAGAGCATCTGATACTCACGAAAGAATGACAAGCCATATAGGAATGTCGCAAACGTGAAACCCAGGAAAATAACTGCGAGATTCTCCGATTCAGCAGGGGAAGAGGGGCTGGGGTCGCTCATGATGAGTATTAGTAAAGCGCAGGAAGGTCCAGAAACATGGATGAATGAGAGGATGGGAGCTCGACGTGGTGCTTTTAACGTGTTTGAAGTTCAATTGAAATAAATTCATTCACACAATTAGTGCACCATGGTTTGACCATGGTTGGCAAAGGACGGAGAAGGCCAAATTTAAATAGAGTTCAATTCAATTACTGTGTGGGGGTATTATATAAGCAGGCAGGCAAATTGAAAAACCATTTAGCCGCCACTGACTGACAAGTCGGACACTGTAAGACTGCACTCAGCACTCAGAACAGCAGTGACTCATCGGATTGCTGGACAAGTTTTTTTTTTTCCGATTTCGAAAGCGATCATCGGTGCGTATATGATATTGCAAAGTTTAAGCTGGCAGACTTACTTGAAGTTGCGGCAAGAATCGAATCCTGAATACCTCCGTTACCGTCAATCCGGCGGCACTAGTACAAAGGCCGCGTCCGAACAACATACGTGCGCGGCTTGTGCGCGACTACAACTAATGCTAATACTACTACTATAGCGGATCCTACGTTCGAGAATCCAATTACAAGTTTCCGAGAGCTCGCAGGTGCTGAGTCCCGGTGTCACGCCCTGTCACCACTTATTCACATGCCTTGTATGTCTCGGACGGAAATACTATTCATCAGTAAGTACTGGAGGTTGGACCCACATGCATACACAGGTACGTCTCGGACCCTGCATTTACATTGCATTATTACAAAATGACAGTACTTACTTTTTAGTAGCAGGGTCGCGTCGCTGATCCACAACTGGATAGCGTCATCTCAAGCGGAACTCGGATATGAAGGTTCAGCTCAAACTTTATGCTATCACGGCACATCGCTCGCCCTATTCATTAACTTGTTGCAGTTAATATACGCCTTGCGACAAACCTTGAGCTTGAAGTCCCTGAAGGGTGACGACTCTCGCGAGCATACCCACGATTTGACCGTGACAAGGAAGGCCCTAGGGGAGCAGGATACGATAACGCCACAAAACTCAATTGATTCGAGTTTAGCAGGCAGGTGCCGTGACAATTTGTCTTAGATTTCGAGAACGAACGGGACACTCTGGAGCCACCCTCCCCAGCGGGTTACCAGGTCTACAAAGCTCTGATTACTTGACCAAGAAAAATGATCGGGTGCTCTAATCCCTGCAGAGTTTGTTCATTGGATCAGTTGTCACTTGGAGAACCTATTCCTTGGATAAACTTAACAACCTGCATTCAATTGCAAGATGAACTTGAGATAGAATGTCGATCCCGGAGGATAGTTCAAGTTAACAGTGCGAGTATGCTATGTTATAGGCGCCCACAGTTGTTATTATGTAGCGCCATCTGGATGGGTTGCAGTACAACTATAAAAATCCGGTTACATATCATAGTGCTAGGCAACCATCTAACTATGTACGTTTGTGACGGGGACGAGTCTGAAATGGCCAGTCTGGGTGCAGGCCTGCGCAGACTCTAGGTCTGCGTATGTGCCAAAGACCAGTGGGTGCACGCTCGGCAGTCTGCGCAGGCCTGCACCCAGACCGGCCGTAACTTGCACATTCACTTTGTGACGGTTGTCCGAATTACTAGTTCACAGGGACCAGGAGCAGCAACGCATCACAAAACACTCTGAGACTCGCATCTCCCCTTTGACCTCGCAATTGGCGGGCCACATTCGCTGTTGACTGACTTCTCGAGCACAGATTCCTCCGCTAATCCTGGTCAGTGATTGGTGATCTCCATTCTCAGCGTTTAGTGTAATCATTCCAGCCTCGACAATGTGGAAATACACGTGCAGCATGATCTGAACCCTCAAGACCACCTCTTCTCTTCTTTCTCAGCTGAACTCTATCCACAGTCTCCATATCTCTGCCCCCGTCTTCTGCTCCCACTCATTAAGCCCACCACTCAGTCCATCCTCGTCATCTTGCTTCATCGCACTATTATGTCTGGTAGTTCAAAAAACCGGTGTATCAGACTTGAAGGTGTGTCACCCCGTATCACCTTCATATCTGGTCCGTGATCCTCATGCCCATCTATAGTCATCAGCGGAAAAAATCTCAAAGTCCCCTCCTTGCGCATACCCGCAGGTATTTACGTACTCATCAATAACGACTCCCAGAGACGCTGGAAGTCGGCCATTGGTGTCTTATCACCCGACAGATCTGTGGTGTGGGGGGATACTGTGACTATGTAAGGTCCATAGTCACTTTTGGGCGCGATTCGGGAATTGATGTTTTATAGATCATCACAGGTGTTACCTGCATTATCAGTGGAGATCAGGGCGTCCTATGAGGCCGATCGAATGCTAGGCAGTGGAGAGGTCATCGGTAAGCTTCAAATGTCGTGGGATGTGCCATTGAATCATGGAAATGAATCTTTCGGTAGGGTATTTGCTCCTCATTCACGCACATATATTAACACCTTGTAGATCTATCTTTCCCACCCGTGCACGGTGTCCACCCTTCCCTCACGCTGAAGGCTGCAGTTGTACATGCATGTGACGATCAGGGCGGTGCACTGTCTGCTGTGAGTGATGCTGGTCTCTGCTGTTAGCTTTTGCTGATGGAACGCCAACTGTAGTCCCTGGTAGACTGCGATATTGCTCGGGACACGGATGCAGGCCACGCGCAATTTGCCAAATACGTAAAAAGTAAAACGGTCTCTCACCTGAACGCCGCTGCAGAGCATTTTCAGTTGGTTCTGGACCAGTGTCCGATCGGCCATCCTGACCATGCAGCAGCTCTCACCAACCTCGCGTGGACGCGCCTTGAAGGTTATGTTCAAGATGATCTGCAAGACATCGATACCACCACTGCCCTATTTCGCGACGCCCTTGCATTGCGTCCGCAACGCCATCCCGATCATTCCTTATCTCTACATAATCTCACCGAAGCGCTGACTTGGCGCTACAACAAGAAAGGTACTTCTGCCGACATCCGCGAAGCCGTCCAACTCTATCATGAGTTACTGCCTCTCTGTCCAGAGGGCACCTTCCTTCGTAGCATCGCGGCAGGGGAAAATGGTGTCGATTATGTGATCGACGAATGCAACGATCTTCCAAAAGACGCATCCGATGAAGGCATCTGCCTTCGACGAATCGTCCTCGAGCTCTGCCATCTGGGTCATCAACTCCGTCCAACAGCACTTGACATGCTTTCAAATTCTCTCAAATCACGGTTTATACAACGCGGCAACATTGATGATCTAGACGAAGGCATACAATTTCATCGCGAAGCCGTGTCTCTGCATCCCGAGGGACATCCTGACCGTGATACCTACCTGAATAACTTGGCCTTGTCACTCAAAGTCCGCTTCGAGCACCAAGGCAAACCTAATGACCTCAATGAAGCCATCTCTTTGCACGAAGAAGCGCTGCGCCTGCGCCCTGTTGGGCACAAATCTCGTGATTTCTCATTGGACAACCTAGGGGGCGCCCTTGTCACCCGTTTTCACGATCGTGATGACGTTGATGATATCACCCGAGCTATCAGCCTCCGTCGCGAGGCACTGACATTGCGCCCACCTGGGCATCCAGATCGTGACACCACGCTCAGCAACCTTGCCCATGCGCTCCACAAGAGATATTACAAATTGGATGCCAGCAATGATCTCAACGAGGCTATTGATCGCTATCGCGAATCCCTTCGGCTCAAGCGGCTTGACCACCCACGGCGCCATAGAACTCTTTTCAACTTGAGCTCAGTGCTCTGCTCTCGTTTTAAGCAAACTCAGAAGAATGAAGATGTTGAGGAGGCCATTACTCTCTGTCAAGAAGCACTGGCGTCTCTGCCTTCACTCTATCCTGACAGGTATTTCAGCTACATGTGGCTGCAAGAGGCCTATTTGTCTCGTTATCGAGTACAACACAACCTTCCTGATTTGTCACTCGCTATAGAGAACTTCCGACTCGCATCAAGACATCCTACTCAAGGATTTCCTAGACGTATCACAGAGGCTATTGATTGGGCCCACCAAGCAGAAGTCTATCAACATGAATCTGCCCTCGAAGCATACCAAACGTGTTTTGAGCTTTTCAACAGCCACGTCATGACGCGATCGTCGGTTATCTCACGGCGTGAGGCTGCAAGTGCCTTTCAAGATGCACAATCACTCCCTGTAGATGCAGCCTCATGTGCTATACGTCGTGGAAATCTACGACATGCAGTTGAACTCGCAGAGCAAGGTCGTGGCCAGCAATGGTCACTGGCATCTCGACTCAAAACTCCGGTTGAAGACCTCGAGTCAGCAAGTCCGAAACTGGCGCATGATTTTTTGGAGCTGAGCAAGCGCGTTTCCGATGCCGCCCAGAGCTCCGCAACCATCACCGACAGAGCTGCTGCTGATCGGGCAGAAACCAAGTACAGGAAATTTGTGGAGCAGTGGGAAGCTGTGGTAGCTGAGATACGCAAGCTACAAACTTTCTCGCGATTCTTGCTCCCACCTTCGTATGAGGACCTGCAAGCGGCAGCGCGTCATGGCCCAGTCATCATCCTCATTGCGAGCCAATACTCGTGCAGTGCCATCATTGTCCCGACTTCAGGAGAACCCCATCATGTTTCCTTATCATCTATCGCTCTCGCAGATCTGATGATTCTCAAGGATCGCTTCACCAGAGCAATTCGACACGCGTCTCGGATGAACCCAACGGAGACGAGAACAGATCTAATAGTACTCCTACGGATAGTATGGGACGAGATCATGCTACCCATCGTGAACGCACTCGAGAACGTTCTCAAACTCAAGCGGCGTTCTCGAATCTGGCTGTGTCCAACTGCAGCTTTCACGTCTATTCCTCTCCATGCCGCTAACCCATTTCTAACAAAGGCAGATCGCTCTAAGGAGCCCTGCTTGGAGGATCTCTACGTCTGTTCTTACACGCCCACACTTTCGGCTCTGGTCAGGTCTAGGCAGATGATGAAACGGCATATCACTCCGTCCTTTGTGGCGATTGGGCAAGGTCAGCCGGGCGCAGGGAAAGGCAAGGCGCTGTTGGCTGTCGACAGCGAGCTCGAGCTTGTGAACAAGCTCGTCCCTGCAACGGCCAACCGTATCACAATTTCTGGCGATGAAGCCACACGGGCAGGTGCACTCGAAGCTTTGGAAGGGAACACCTGGGTGCACCTCGCTTGTCACGGCAAGCAGGACCCTACACAGCCTTACAATTCGCACTTCGTGATGAGAGATGAACATCTGACGTTGCTCGACATCATGGACAGAGATATTCCGCATGCCGAGTTCGCATTCTTATCTGCTTGTCATACCGCCGTTGGCGATAAGGAGACACCTGACGAAGTCATTCATCTTGCAGCTGGTCTCCAGTTTTCTGGGTTCAAGAGCGTCGTTGGCACGCTGTGGGAAGTCGACGATGCTGTCGCAAAACACATCGTTGAAGGTTTCTACAAATATATGTTCCATCCGAGGGAGGAAGGTGTCATGGACTGTACGAAGGCGGCCTGGGCACTCAACTGTGCTACACACGCCGTGAAGACGAAAGTGCCGCTCGAGCAGAGGATGGTTTTCATCCATATTGGTGTATAGCTCTACGTCGTATTGCTGCTGGAGAACCCCTTCGTTGGATAAACTCACAATCTGCATTTTATCCAAGATCGCGCAGGATACTAGCTCACTGTACGAGAATGCTACTACAATGAGAATGTACGCTTTTGAGACTCGAGCTATTGACTATGTCATAGGCGCCTATCATTATTATTAGTGCCATTTGGATAAATTACAGTACAACTAAAAAAACTTCGGTTACATCATACTAGTACTACTACTACGTGGACTGCAGCTGCCAAAGGATAATTTATTTGGATCAAACCTAGGTTCATTCACAAGGTTAATGATCGTTCGTGCAAGCTCTGCGTCCTCCAAGTCTACCCGTCTTTTGCCACGTCCCAGACTCCCGGAATCACGCAACGCAGAATCCTTGCGCTTTTGGCAGTTTGCACATGATTTCAGATATACTGGGTCGGTCACGCTCACCAGCGGAAGTACTAACAGGATCGATAGCTCCAATCAAGCGCTTAAGCACCCCACTCGGGTTCAATCTCTATCCTCGACATCCATTGGCTTGCGCCAGAGCCGCCCACGAACCCAATATCCACGATTACAAACCTCAAGACCGTTCTCCAGCAGCTCACACGCAAGATCTAGCTTTGCGTTCTCGCTATTAGAAAGTGATCCTATCATGGCTTCGTTGACTCCGCCCCAGGCTCCTCCTAAATGGAATCATACCCCAGAGGAAGTGTTGAGTATCACCAAACTGGCGCTTGTGCAGAATAAGGCGGTCAGTGACAAAGTTGCGGCTCTCCCAGAGGCGGAATGCAATTTCGAAACCGTAAGTGACCTGCCTTGCGTGCATCGTCGGACTGATCATCTCTTATTTGGCTTGCAGGTTTTTGTGAGTGCTGCTCCTGATCAGTTGCCATCGCATTTTGAGACGAGCGTCCGACTTAGTTGCCGCTTGCTAATGCAGAGGCGGAAGCCCTCATCATTTGCGAGCCTCTAGGATTCTACCAGAACGTCTCCGTCTCCAAGGAACTTCGAGATGCCTCGAACCAAGCGGAAGTTCTTCAGCGGGATTTCGATGTCGAGGAGTCCATGCGTCCTGATGTGTTCAAAGCCAAAGCCGCTGCAGAGAAAAATCTGCGAGAATCAGGTGAATGGGAGAAGCTGAGCGACGAGCAGCGGAGGCTTGTGGAGAAGATGGTGTTGGACGGCAAGAGAGCTGGTCTTGCGCTCCCTGAAAAAGAGCGCGAGGTGCTGATGAATTTGAAGAAGGAGCTCTCGCAAGCTTGCTTGGATTTCAGCGTAGGGGTGGTTTCTTCAGTGTTCAGGCGTTATGCTAATGAGGTTTGTAGAAAAACTTCAACGAAGAGGATGTAAGAATGCTCGTTGCTTTGATTCGTGACAATGACCACTCAAACATTCATAGGGTTCCATCTCTTTCACACTCGAAGAGTTAGATGGAGTTCCGGGCGATGTCATCTCAGGTTACGGCAACCGCACTGAGGGCTCAAAGGAAGTCTACGATGTCACTTTCAAGACACCAGATATCTTCCCAATCGTATGTGGTATCATCAAAAGCTTCTATCGATTTACTTGAGTAACATTTCAGTTCAAATTTGCACATAATCCAGGCACGCGACGTGCTGCTCAAGAAGGATATGAAGACCGACTCAAACAAAATGTGCCTTTACTTGAAAAGGCGCTTGACCTGCGTCGGCGCATTGCCGCGATGCTCGGCTATGACACATGGGCAGATTACATTACCGAAGTGAAAATGGTCAAGTCTGGTAAGAACGCCGAAGACGTGAGTGATTGACAGAATCCTAATCACTCCTGTCAAACTAACTGTGCATGCACCCTAGTTCCTAGATGATTTAGAGGCGAAGCTGCGCCCTGTCGGAGAGAAAGAGCGCGAAATTCTCCTTCAACTCAAGAAAGAGGAACATGAGAAAGCGCGGACTTCCGTTTGATGGCGAGTTCTACATCTGGGATTACAGGTAAATCACCACATCCATCAGTGCTATAGGACCTCGCTCATTGGTACCATGACAGGTACTATGACCGCGTCTATGTCGAGAAGACGCTCGACCTCGACGAATCTCTTGTGAAGGAATATTTCCCGGTCTCCGTCGTCGTTCCCACAATCTTGAATATATACCAAGACCTGCTTGGAGTCAAGTTCATTGAGATCAAGAACGACAACAAAGATGTTTGGCACGAAGGTGCGTGGCAACCGTCTTACTGGATAAATTTGCAGCTGTCTAAATTTTTACCCTAGAAGTGCAACAATTCGCTGTTTGGGATAAGGACGCCAAAGATGAATCCGCATTTGTAGGATATTGCTATCTTGATTTGTTTCCTCGCCGTAAGGACTCGAAGCTTCATTTGTATTTGTATTTGTCCTTACTGAACCTTGTTCCAGCTGCAAAGTACTCTCACGCAGCCGTATGGGGTCTTCTTCCAGGGCTATGAGCTAACATCAGGCAAACGTCACTACCCACTGACGGCAATGGTGGCAAATCTCGCAAAACCAACTCCCGAGCGCCCTGCTCTGATGCGACATGACGATGTAACAACATTCTTCCATGAGATGGGCCATGTGTTCCATGGATTACTGAGTCGGACGAAGTACGCGCGGTTCCACGGTACATCCGTAGCAAGAGACTTTGTTGAGGCGCCGTCGCAAATGCTCGAAAACTGGCACGTGTTATAGATGATACCGTGCTATCGGAAGAGTACTAACGGCATGGAGCAGGTGCTGGGAGCCCAAAGTACTCGAAAAAATGTCTAGCCACTACAAGACACAGGAACCACTGTCGCCGGAATTGATAGATAAGCTGATAAGGAGGTGTGTTCTAAATCTTAAGTTTTCGAGAATAAAGCATGATGTGTGTTACAGCCGCTACGTAAACGTTGGATTATTCTACCTTCGGCAGTTGTTCTTTGCAAAGTTTGATCTCAAAGTGCACGTGGATAAAGGTTAGACCATGCGTTGTTGTAATTTTGGGCTGCAGAGCTTACATGCTATTGAACAGAGGCAGCAGATTATACCAAACTCTGGAATGATCTGAGAGAATCGATCTCACTGGTGAAAGGCGGCAAAGCCCAGCCAGGACAAGGCACCTTTGGACATATCGTCGGCGGCTATGATGCAGGGTACTATGGGTGAGTCATGTGATGTTTGTGTTTCGCTGGACTGCCGACTGAACCCGGGCGAACGTGATAACCAGATACACGTACTCTCTCGTGTTCGCCGCAGACATGTATGCGACAATTTTCAAGAAGGATCCATTGAACCCTGCTTTGGGTAAGCTTTACAGGGATAAGATTCTCTTGGTGGGAGGTAGTCGGGATGAAACGGACTCGCTTAAGGTGCGTTGCATCGTTGTCCGATCTGAGGATAGCGACTCACGTGATGGGAACAGGATTTCCTGGGTCGATCGCCGAATTCGGATGCATTCTTGGAAGAAATTTTTGGAAAAGTTGCCAACGCGAGCTTGTAGGGAATGAGTCAAAGGTCCTCGCAACGCATACATTAAGTAGTTGTGTCAGTCCTCGCAACGTAGACAATAAGTAGTCGTGTCGAAATTGAAAGTGTATGAATTGGGGAAGGCACGTGCGCAGTAGGATTTACTGATTTAGGTATCCCCTTTGCACTGCCCACCGCGAACAATAGGACGACCGTAACAGCGACCAACGCGGAATAACTGGCAGCTAGGCGTTGCCAGAAACTCAAGGGTGTAGTTTATCTGTGGATCTAGCCTGATATTAGGTTCTAGGCGAGATTAGTGCAGGAACAAGGATGAATGGGGGAAAAGAAGCGAAGCTGGTGAGTAAAGGGTGTGTCTGCCAAGAAGTTGTAATGCTCTTGTGTCTTTTAATCTTCCTCACGAAATTCTCTCCTTTTCTAGCCATCAGTCTCGAACGACGCAGCCACCAATTTCAGGAAACTCCTTGCGACTCAGGTAAGCGCCATCCTTTGTTTGATTCGAACCATTTCAATCGCTGCGTCGGTCATGTCCGCCACTGCTGAGCCTACCATGCGTCCAAGACGCCGTAGCTGGCTAGCATGGTACGGTCCGCAGAAGGACGGTGCCAAGGAAGTTCCCAGACCATCTCTACACTTGGAGACAGGGTTAGCGTCCCCCAGCGAGGGATACGTCCTGAGCGAGCAGACATACCATTCTGCGGACTTAGGTGCCAGTGTATCGCGCTGTGAGTCAAGCTTAAAGACTTCGCGGCCTAGCACACCGAAACGCAGCTCCATTTCCTCCTTATCTCATATGCTTTCCATGCATTCATCTCCTCACTCCTCTGTTTCTCATCTACAGCAGTATGAGCAAACTTCGCCACAGAATGCCGCATCGTCGTCTTCTGCTACATCGCCATCCTTGGCATCTTCCGTTAAATCACCTGAACTAACCTCACGCACCCCCGGATCATTTGGGAAGATATCTTTCAACTCCATGATGGGGGGCCTTTCTGCACTCTCTTTGTCTCGCACGACAACCAATGACGACAAGGATAAAGACAAGGAAACTCGCGGACGCGCCACAAACAAACGGAAACCTCGCTCCTCGTCTTTTGTACTCCCGTCTTATACAAAAGACAGGGACAAAGATAAGGATACAGCATCTGTAGCCTCCAAGGAATCCATTCGTGCTCGCTCGTCATCTCCCTTCAGTCTACGCCGTTTCCGTCCCCGCGATCGCGATGCATCTCCTACTCCTCTTCCTCTCGAGGAATCGGACTGTGACTCCGTCATTTCACGACGCGCGCTTGCCGTCCGACCTCGTAACGCTTTCACGGATGATCCGGATTCAGGTTCAGAGTATGCTGGAGAAGAAACAGAAGATGAAGAAGATGATTGGAGCGATGACGCCGGGGGCATGTTTGATTTTGTCACGGAGAGGAACACGGAGCAGAATGCACTTATTGCTGCCCATGAGATGTCAACGGGAGATCTAGATGCCGACGACGTCACTATGGATCCTGACCCATTGGGCGAAGGCGTCAATGTCATAGTGCCACCTGAACCCTATTTTCCTTCTACTCTGAACCGGTCGAGCTTCACCTCAATCAAGGGCAAGCGTGGGGGCCCTAAGCGAAAGAAGTCTCGGCATCATGAAACTCTTCCTTTGAAGACTGCTCGTCCACTATTCCAGCGTGATAGGTGCACGATCACCATGACTCAAGGCAATCCAGAGGCATCAGGAAGGCGGAGGCGGATGTACATAGTTGCTAGTGACCTCAGCGAGGAGAGTCGTTATGCTGTTGAGTGGGGTATCGGCACAGTCATTCGAGACGGCGATCATCTGTAAGTGTTCTCACTCTTGTTGTGGTGCACTGTCGAATTTGTGCTACAGGCTCATCGTTACTGTTGTCGAAAATGAGAATAAAGGTAATGGCACCTTGGCATATACTCGCACATTGTGTTGATTCATATGTTGCAGTTGACCCGCCGATCCCCAACCAAGCGGACCGTGCAGTCAGACTTCGTTCTCAGCAGGAAGTAAGATAGCCCTCATATCAATTTCATTCCAAAAACTCACTTCGGCGCACAGCGTCAAGGCCTTGCTTACATCCTCGTCCGTCAAGCAACGGCGCTCTTGCAACGCACGCACTTGAACGTGATCGTCTCCTGCCAAGCATGGCACTCGAAAAACTCACGACATATGCTCCTCGATATTGTTGACTATAACGAACCCACGATGCTGATCGTGGGGTCCCGAGGTTTAGGTCAGATCAAGGGGTAAGTGCACACGATTGTCTCATCACGCCACTAAACCAGTGTCACCCTTTCAATAGCATTCTGTTGGGTTCAACATCACACTATCTCATTCAAGTAAGTCTTATCACACCCTTACGAGTTTGTCATCCTGACACTTCATCTGATCATCAGCGATGCTCCGTTCCGGTCATGGTTGCCCGCCGCCGGCTCAAGCGTCCCCCGAAGCGCTCGGCTCACCTTGCCAAGAACCGCATGCACGTCTCCCTTGCGGAGGCCGGAATCGACAGAGTCGCCCCCAAGGTTGACCAGGACGTCGCGGTCATGCGGGACGAGATGCAGCGTGACGATGATCGGCGAGGTAAGGAGGAGGAGAGGGTTATTGATGAGGATGGGGAGGAGCCTGGGGAGGAGGGCGAAGGAGATGGCGCGGAGGGCGAGGGGTACTTGGGCACTAAGGTTGGGGATAACGGCATGCGGGCTTAAAGCTTGTTGGTTTCCCTCTGCATAGATTCTTCTGGTTGAACTTTTTCTGTTGTTTTTACTTCAGCCGCACCCAGATATGAGCGGGCACTGAAGTGGTCTTGATACCTGAATAGTGTGATGGGTACCACAGCTTGGTCATGTGTGATAGTCATTGACAAATGTTTTCACGAGTTGTAATATACGATGCCGTGTCGATGTGGTGAATCGTTCATGTACTTAGCTGCGTATCCGAAGTCGAAGTTTGCGTCCAAAGTTACCATCTCAAGGAACCAACATCTCAGCACGTCAGGATGACCTGAACTTCAACGACAGCAGAATCACCATTAAGTATGCAACAAACGAAAGACAAGTTATTGAGTGTTATAACATTAGATACCTTATAATGAAAACCGAAAAAAAAATCAAAGCACAGAAAAATTGTTCGTGACAAATATATTTGTCATGACATTACGCCGTCGCAGCCAAAGGGGGCTCGATCTGTTCCACGCCCGCCATTTGCATCCTGCCATAGAGTTCAATACCAGTAACAGGTCCATTCATCATCATGGACACTCACAGAGTCTCATCCTCAAGCTCCTGTGTGGTCAGTAACGCGAAGATACACCATCGGTGCAGCGAAGATCATACCAGCGACCGTGAGGCACCATGTCGACAGGAAAATGTTCATGTATCTATAGAAAAAGCGCCGATCTAGCGTTCGTTCGCAAATGGAGGAATCGTGAACTTACGAAGCACTAGCACCGTCGGCAGCCCAGACGCATGCTGCACCCGCTGATTGCAGGGACTTGTCTGTGGGGGTTTCGATAAGTATGGAACTCGTACTTTCCATTCAAAGTTAATACGCACAGAAGCCAGTGAACACGGCCAGCTTGGCAGGATCGTTAGACATTGCGCCCATCAGCCAGTATGCATATGTCTGCCACATTGAATCCAAGAAGCCATAGAAGATCATGAGCCAGACATGGGCAGCGTAGTTTTTGTCCAAGATATCGATCTTGTAAGCACCTGGAGCAGCCTCCTCGGCCCGGGTATACGTCCTAAGGATCATATTGATGTGAATCTGGACGTGCAGTGCGGTACGATGACTTACTTTTGGTAAAAGTATGCCCAGACGTGGACAACGAAAACCATGAAGAACACGAGGGTCCAGCCGTAGAAGGCACGGACTCTGCGCCGGACCTTCTTCTGGTCAAGGACGAAGTAACCAATGAATATGGATCCAAAGATCTGCGATGACCAGTACATGAAGTTATTGAGACCCCGGGCACGGATGGTAAATATAGCGCCATTGTAGTCATTGAATTCTGCATAATTTATCAGCAATCACAATGATCCTAACATGAATTTACGAACGCCAGGTGTAGAAGTAATTGCTGGCAATAAACATCGGAAAGAGGAGTATAATCCACGGGTCGGTCTTCAGGGCTACGAACAGGCTGAAAAACTCTGTTTTCCAGGATGGGTGGCTGATCAGGTTCACGCGAGTTCCGTCCGTGCGGATCATTTTGTCTGGGTTCACCATTAACAGCGGGAGAAATACGCCGATGAGAGTCAAAATCAAGAAGCCGACCTGATGCACCGTCAATTTCTGTTGGCAATAACGGATCTAATGACTTACATATGTTCCATTGCCAACTGGATACAATATTAGTCAGTTTCGCACTGAGATAGCCATATCGTACTCCTTACCGCTGTTGGCCTTACAGTGGAGGACATGAGCGTTGACACATTTACAAGTTTAATACTTCACCCACCGTACTCTTGAAATTAATTCCAAATGCGACAGCAGATCCGACAACCCCTCCAAGGTTGAAGATGGTCCAAAAGATACTGATAACATGCCCTTCTGAGCTTCAGTGGGGATATGACATCATCAACGAGCCCTGCGCAGTCCATAGAAAAGCTGCACAGATGCCGAGGATGGCACCGGATGTGACAACAAAAGCACCTGCACCAGAATGAATATTGACAACGCTACAAGGCGAATATTTGAGAATGATTCATTCATTACAGATCGATACCAAAGCAACTTACAGGAAGGAAGAAATATACAACGGGTAGCCCCAGGTGGCAAGCATCAGGGTCCGTCGAGAACCAAGCACGTTGGTAATCGAACTACGACAACAATAGTCAGCATAGGCAAAAGTGACAGTGATGGCCTGACATACCCAGAGAAGAACGCAAAAAATGCAAAAGTCGCGTTCAAGGTTGCGTTAGAGTTGGCCTGGTCCTTAGTGTTAAGTTGGCCTCCACCTCCGAGACCGGCAAGCGCGTTGAACATGCCGGGACACATGAAACACACGAATCCCAACATCGAAACCTGGGTCACTGGGTGGTGGTAGTATCCCCTCCATCCCGTCGGACGTTCAAAGATCTCTGCGCGCTGAGAACCAGAGTCCTCGCTGCTGCTGCTACCGCCGCCAAGTTTCTCGACTTGTACTTGCGCGTCAGACATGGTGAAAATGTAACTGGCAACAACAACGCGGACCACGAAGCCCACTGAGTCAGTGATTCTTATAGCGTAGCGTTATCAAGCGCTCACTAGTATATGGTATGGAGACACCACGCGGCACGCGGCGTATAGAAACCCGTGGCACAGGGAGCAATTGGATGAAGCGGTCAGTGCTAAAATGAGCCATGCCGGCGAGAGAATCAACAAAGGGAACTGCACCCTAGTTACTGCGCCCCATATTTGCCAAAATGACTACCAAACACCATCTACGGCTTCAGCAGAAGCAGACACGCGATGAATCGATGCTTCAATCGATTTCATTATGATAGGCTGCGACACATCATGAAACGAACCTGTAAGGCGCACCGAAACCTAGAGAAAATTCTCCAAGGCCGCCTACACAAAGGTGCACTAGCTGGTCTGAAAATGGTATGCCCAATGCCGATATCCGTCCTTCCGTGGTGAGGTACCAGCGGCGTGCACTGCACTGGTACTAGTATTGATGCATCATTACAGAGTTGACGTGAGTGCGGAACAACGAGTCTCTCATGCATGTCATCCGAATGTGATTCCTTACATTCTTGTGCTTGTTCTAAACACGAGGTGCATGGATGCAACTGTCGAGACTACTAGTAGTGGAGATTTCGGAGTACTGAGTCATGTGACCACTGCGGGCTGTAGTATGCACAGTCCAAAAGCAGTTTCCAGGCGTGTGTTCATGGACAGAAAAAGAACGAAAGCAAAAGTCATTCGTTACATGTTGAAAACTAAACATAGAATGCGACACTCAACGAATGTCGTTTACGAAGACTGGGCCTCTATGTTATTAGTTACCGCGAGGCGAGATGGTCCTGCTTCTGGCTGTGACTGACTCGCCATGGTTTTCAATTCAATTTCTTCGTGATGGGCCCTGAAAGACTATGTTAGTGAATGAACTTAGTGAAAGAATAGGATTGTTATACCTGGGAGGTAAGGCGACTGGAACAGGAACATTTGTCCTCTTCCTCGTCGTCACCGTCAAATTCATCATCATAGACTACTGGCTGTGGTTCCGGCTTCTTCTTTTCTTCTGGAACCAGCTGAGACAAAAGAAGACAGTATATGGTCGGTATCCGTCGTCGATACCGACAGCATCGGCCTAGTGAAAGATGGGGTCAGAAATCACGAGCTCAACGGAAGTGTAGATGACGCACATATGTAGCTTGTCCAAGAGGAACGTCGACAACTCTTGTGGGTTGTCGTTTCGGTTCACGCACTTTTTGCTTCCCCTTGGCTGACGAGGACCGGAGTGGGATTGAAAAAGGTGTTGTTTACTAGACAAGGAAGTTAGATGGAGCGCTTTCTCCACGAATGCGATTGGAAGGTAAGGGTAATGTAGCAGGAGACTGCAGCACGAGTGATGAGTGAACTTTAAAGTGTGAAAAGAAAAAGAGAAAGCATACATCTAAGGGATCACGAGATTGATCCTTCCGACCAGTGTGTACTGCATTCGTGCGAGGAGAGAAGCGAAGGAGTTTGCTGAGTCGAGTGAAAGCGGGTTGCTGCGGGTCTCTTGAAGGCGGAGGTCTCGGCACTATGGGTATAGTGGATATGGGTGGTTTGCGGTGCCCAGCAGGAAGACGAGTTGCATGAGACTGCGATGATATCAATGTGTGAGTGGTGTGATGAGAAGATGTGATACACACATGGAGTAGATGATCGAGGTTTGATTTTGTGCGTGCAATATTCTGTCATGTAATGTTAGCACTCGAACAGTACATGTTCGAGGAGAATGCGTACACTGGCCTGAGCAAGGACTTTGGGGGGAGTCTCGCAAATGCAGATCTTGTTGCAACGGTCATAATTGGCGAATGTCGTGTAAACCAGTTGACGTGAGTCGGGTGAGAGGAAAAGTCTATCAATATCCTGAACGTCGAAGGAAGCGAGGAGCTGGCGGGACTTGAAAGCCCACAGTTTGATAATGTCGTCCCTGGAAGCGCTAGCGAGAAGAGCTTGGTCAGATGAAAGTGCTAGGCTGATAACACGTTCGGTGTGCCCTTTGAAGGGAGTTCCGACAATCTCCAGCGTCGATCCGTCGAATTCATAGATGGTTGTGTTGTTGTCTTCCTCATTGAAACTGAATGCGGTTGTGATGGTGTTGGTGTTTGTCCAGAATATTGGCCAATGCCACCTGATGATTATTCCGCCGTGTTCCCCAAGAAGCTTGACATCCAATTTTTGTGATTGGACATCCCAGACTTCTAGACATGTGCCAAGCCATGACACGACTGCAAGCTTCTTCGAATCCGGGGAAAATCGAACTGCGCCCACCCAACTTCCGCTCTTGAATGGACCAGCCACAAGTTTGCCGGTGTCCAAGTTCCATATCCGCACTGTGTGATCAAATAACCCACTCGCCAGCTGCATGCTGTCCGCGGAGATATCAATATAAATGCATCCGATTGAATCTGAGTGTCCTTCAAATGTTTTCACAATCCCCGTCTCAACCTCACAGACTTTCAGCTCCCCATGGTCCTCATCTCCACCACCAGTGGCAACCCATCGACCGTTCCTTGATACTGCCACCGCATGTACACTCCCCTCGCAAACACCCCGCGCTTCCTCAATTTCCTTGCCCGTCTTCAGATCCCATTGCCGCGCGGTCATGTCCTCAGATCCGCTGATCATTCGCTGGCCATCTGGAAAATAGCATATGGAATTAACCCCCTCCCCGTGACCCTTCAAAGTTATCGATGGCTTCAAAATCGATTTCGTGCCAGCCGTCTTCGTCACCGTAGAAGCCATAGCTGCGTCTCCTGTGAGTAGAACCTGGTAGTCGAGTACGGGCAAGGCTTCTCTGCAAGTTTTCAAAGGTGGGGAGGCGTCCCGTTGTCAGCGTGTTATCTCACTGACGCTGGCAGAAAATTGAAGCTAGGTTCCCTGGTCGAGCTGAATGTCAGTTCATCTGCACTGGAGACACAGACCAGACTTTGGTCTTACCGACACTTTAGCAGCAAAGAACTTGAAGAAGGGGGAAATGTCGAATGTGAGTGCAACAATTGGCTTTAGGCGCAGGCACCTTGCATATATATACCCTAACGCGCCCTCTCTGCATGACAGCTGTGTATTGCTCCCTGAGTTCTCCCATGCATCGCAATTGCTTCCCACCTCACAGCAAGTCACTGCCACGACTAATGTGTCATTCTGAATGATGGGCGCCAAAACATTTATTGTTGATCGTGAACGTGTCTCTGACACTCAGATCAAGCGCTCGCCCATAGGATTTAAAATTAAAATTGCAATGCATCTGCTGGTACGAAGCCAGAAGCTTTTTTCGTATCAGATGTCCTTGGCTTGTCTGAATCACCTAACTGAATATTAGACACCAACTTTGTGATTTGGCCACACAACGTCTTCGACGTTCGAATTCAGACCCTTGCTGTTTCATCTTATTATTGCTGTCCAACCGCTCCTATGACCTTTCAAGAATCATCTTGGTCACCAGTGCAAGGCACACGCAAAGTTAGACTCGGAACAGTCATCAATATTGAAGTCGACACTCGCCTGCACCAGCGACGCAGATGCTATACCCCTTGTGGCGTGGACACGTTCTCGCGCAGTCTGCAGGTCTCCGATTATTGTCGTCTGAGTCGATGCCTGGTCTGGCTGATTCAGGCATTGCTGTTGGCGTTCATATATCTATGTATCGTCCTCAACCCGAATACGATCCTCTCGACTGTAAAATGGACGCCCCGTGATCCGTTCTGGGTGGTGTCCATGGGCGGAAGGTATCCACTATCAACATCTCGGTGGTGAGTCAAACTGACTTGCCTGAGTGGTCCTCGAAGCGAACTTAGGCGGAGATCGATTGGAACTCGAAGGAACTGCAAAGCCTTGGATGGCCGGATAGCTAAAGAACGGAGGGCAAACGAGATCGCCAAAATAGGGAGTGACAAGAAGCGGTGATCGAACTGGAGATCGATGTAGAATAGCTCGTAGTAGACAGAATAATCCAAGTGCTGTGTCCAACCAACGAGGGGATACATAATAGCCAGAAGAAAAATGTTTCTTCGGTCGAATAAAGCCTCTGTGACTTTGTGAAACCAAGTTCGGGTGGATCCAAGTCGAATATCAAACTTTTTCAAGCTCGTGGGTTTGAACCGTGCATCGAAAACCACAGGAAATATTGAAGTTCGAAGCGAAGAAAAGACGACAAAATCGATACAAACGATCGCACGTAACGGCCTTCAGATGGGCGAATTGAGGTAGTCATCCGAGTCGGAGGAAATTCAGGGAAACTCGACCAGATTGAAGTGCATTGTTTGATGGGATGAGGTCGAATGTCATTTCAGAAAACAGGCGAATCCCAAGGGTCAAACATACGAGAGGGTTGATCCGGTCGACTCATGTATATTCATTTCGGTGCATGATTGAAGCTGGCATTGTAAGCTCCGTCCGACGAGTATCCAAAGCGATGCTTGAACAGCAGAGGACTTTCGGGTACTACAAGAACGTTCCGGGGTAAATCTCCAAAAAACATGCGATCGTCCTTAAAGAGGGACAAGAGAAACGGAGATCGATGTCAATTGGAAAGATTATCGGTTATGCGGGACTCGGTATCTACTCGATTCCAAAGGCATCGAGAATTTAAGCCAGTAGTTGTGAAGGCCCGATTATCTGAAAGTGTCCTCGCTCGACTCCAGGATAAGTCGCATGCTCGATACATGTGAAAACGCACAAGGTTTGTGTTGCGATTCACAATGTTGACTCGGAGTGCAGTGATCAAAACGAGTGAAGCCAGTGGAAGTAGCAAAGGGAGAACGTCAATTTAGACGACGGCCTTATATGTGCAAGAGAGCAATTGTAAGACATCCGAATACTGACGGAAACAATTGTCTCACCTGTCTCACTGCGGTCCATGGTGATGTAGATCTTAATCTCGACCAGATCAGCATCGAACGAGCGCACGTGTTAAGATCACAACACGGCTCATTCAGGTTCATGCTTGAAGAGACAACGATTATCTCAGATGTCATAGAATTGATATATAAGCGTGAAGTCATCAGTTATGGAAGATGCAGTGGTGGGATGAGTATATGCGAATTCAACTGCGGCTGTGAGTACCACCAGAGTTGCTATTTGCTGCGCCGTCCTGGCGAGGTATGTCAACGCGCTCCAAGCGCCATCTAGGAGGCATCCTCAGTCTGCCATGCGACAAACAGGAACTATAGCAGAGGAACGCTTTACACCAATGTACATCTGGTAGCGAATCGGCGTCAGCTGCACCCTGTTGGCTAGACAGACGTCGAGTATCGTCTACTTTCTTGTAGTCTGGAAAATTGGCAGCAGCAAGCCGCTATGAGGTGTGAATCAGAGAAAGACGCTGAGAAATGAGAAAATGAACGTTACTGTGAATTTGCGGCCTGGCGCGACTTCAACGACTGGTGGCCCATTGCTGTGTCTAGGCAGGAGGAAAGAGAGATGCTGCCGTAGGGATTGCGTGACGCTGCTCGAGGGGGGAGGTGGCGAACTTATTTCAAACTGAAAATACACTCAGTCATACAATCCGAGTTTAGCATAGAAATTGAAGACTGACATGATCGAATCGAGTTGCGGGTTGAGCTGATAGAGAGGATGGTAGAGGCAATGTAGCAGGGACCTGTGGTGCCATCAGAGTCAAATGTCGAAGAACCGAGGTATGAGAGTCATGACATACATCTAGGGGATCACGAGGTTGAATGCGACGAACAGGGACTGTGTTCGTGCGAGAGAAGCGAAGGAGTTTGCTGAGTCGAGTCAAAGCGGGTTGCTGCGATTCGCTTGAAGGCGGAGGTCTCGGCACTATGGGTATAGCGGGTATGGGTGGTTTGCGGTGCCCAGCAGGAAGACGAGTTGCATGAGACTGCGATGATATCAATGTTTGAGTGGTGTGATGAGAGTATGAGATACATACATGGAGTAGACGATTGAGGTTTGACTTTGTGCGTGCAATATTCTGTCATGTAATGTTAGCACTTGAATAGTACATGTTCGAGGAGAATGCATACACGGGCCTGAGCAAGGACTTTGGGGGGAATATCGCAGATGTAGATATTGTTGTCATTTTCGCCGCGTGTCGTGTAAGCTAGTTGACGTGAGTTGGGTGAGAGGGAAAATATAGAAATATCCTGAACGTCGAAGGAAGCGAGGAGCTGGCGGGACTCGAAAGCCCACAGTTTGATAGTGTCGTCCCTGGAAGCGCTAGCGAGGAGAGCTTGGTCAAATGAAAGCGCTAGGCTGATAACCTGTTCGGTGTGCCCTTCAAAGGGAGTTCCGACAATCTCCAGCGTCGATCCATCGAATTCGAATATGCTTGTGATCTCCTCGGTGGCACTGAATGCGCCTATGATGATTTCGGTGTTTGTCCAGAACACCAGCAAATGCCACATGATGACTTTTCCATCATATCTCCCAACCTTCACAATGTTCACATCCAATTTCTGTGATTGGACATCCCAGACTTGTAGACACCTGCCAGCCCATGGCACGACTGCCAGCTTCTTCGAATCGGGGGAGAATCGAACTGCGCCCACCCAACTTTTGCTCTTGAATGGACCAGCCACAAGTTTGCCTGTGTCCAAGTTCCATATTCGCACTGTTTCATCATATGACCCACTCGCCAGCTGTGTGCTGTCCGCGGAGATATCAATGCAGTAGATCAAATGTGAGTGTCCTTCAAATCTTCTCACAGTTCCCGTCTCAACCTCACAGGCTCTCAGCTCACCGTCAGCACCAGCAGTGGCAACCCATCGACCGTTCCTTGATACTGCCACCGCATATACATTCCCTTCGCAAACACCCAGCGCTTCCTCAATTTCCTTGCCCGCCTCCAGATCCCATTGCCGAGCAGTCCTGTCCCGAGATCCGCTGATCATTCGCTGGCCATCTGGAAAATCGCATATGGATTCAACGGCATCCCCGTGACCCTTCAAAGTTAATGATGGTTTCAAAATCGATTCCGTAGCGGCCGTCTTTGTCGATGTAGAAGCCATGGTGTGTCTCCTGTGAGTGAAACCTGATAATCGAGTACGGGCAAAGTTCCTTTGCAAGTTTTTAAAGGCGAGTCGTCCCGTTGTCAGCGTGCTATATGACTGACGCTAGCGGGAATCGAAGATGGGTTCCCTGGTCAAGCTGAATGTCAGTTACGGATCATTCGCGCTGGAGACAGACGAGACTTTGGTCTTACCGAGAGATTAGCGCTTTAGCAGCAAAGAAACTCGAAGAAGGGGGAATTCTCGAATGTGAGTGCAACAATTGGCTTTACGCGCCGGCACCTTGCATATATATACCCTAATACGCCTCCTCTGCATGACAGCTGTGCATTGCACCCTCAGTTCTCCCATGCATCGCAATTGCTCTCACCTCACAGCAAGTCACTGCCCTGAATGAATAATCGGAGCCAAAACATTTGTTGTTGCTCGTTATTCAGTTTCGGCTTTGATTCGTGTGAACGTGGCACTCAGATCAAGCGCTCGCCCATAGGACTTAAGATACTGTCACTTACACTAGACGCGAAGCCTCGTATCAGTTTGTTCAAGGCACCTCATTGGGTGCCAGTCAATATATAAAAGATGACAGTATCAGATGGTCCACATCAGCTCCCCACTGCAGTGCATACCGCACCAATATCAACTCTGTTTTCTCGACAAAGAAGTGGATTTGTCAACCCTTCCCGCTGTGTTTTTTTTTCGAACGATGTCTGCTCTCTGGGGTGCGAAATCGGAAACAGTTCAAGTTGATGTCGCCCCTGGTCTACCTAGCCATACTCGTGGTGATCTCGAGAGAAGATTGGTACGGAAGCTCGATTTGCGTATGTCCGTGATCGTGCTCTTGTATGCCCTGAATTATGTGAGTCTGAGCTCTTGATTTCTACTTGGCGCTTACCATTGGTCAGGTCGACAGAGCAAATGGTGGGTATGTTACATGTTTTCGCGCTCATTCATGTGATATCTTATGTTATATACAGTAGCGTACGGTTGGGAGGTTTTGAGAAAGACCTGCACTCGCACAACGTCTTCGCCGGTCGAATTCAGGCAGTTACTCATATTAGGGTTGATTATAACAAACAAATAATATCGAGTCTTGGGCGTGAAGCAGTTGGAACTACATACATGAAAATGGCCCCAGGGTCCTCGTCATTTCGTGGACTGTAGATGGAGTCTGGCGATTCAATCACTGCGGCCAAAACACCACTGCAGGTGAGGGCTGAACACGATACGGCATGGCACCAGTCGCGGTGCAGCCTAGGTGCTTCTGTGCAACTTTTGAGGTGGTGTGATGATGATAACGCACCTTTGTACCGCAGCCCTCTCAACTTCGACTCTGAAAAGAACACCCACCGCCTCATGTCACACTCTGTCCACCTGGCCAGCTTCTGCCTGCCATAGGAGCTTGAAAACTGCGGTGCTTCATCCAGCAAAAAAAAATTTCACGCATGAAATGGGTCGCCGTTATATTTGAAGTATATTGTATTGCATGGCCAGATGAGAAATAAGAACGGCAAGGATCTTCCCTTGTACTCAACGGACGCGCAACCAATCCAGAGTAAGTAACGAGTCCAGCATCCGCTGTATATTATACTGCAGCGTCGTTCTAGAAGTCAATGACTTAGTTGCGACCGCGTCTCTAATGTTGACCATCGGTGTGCTGGATAGGCGCACAGCAAAGCCAACGCACAAAACGAGTGCGCCATACAGCAACAGCGCTATGAGGACGCGAAGGCGCTCCCATTGTCCCCGGGGTACCAGATACCGTCGAAGTATTCGCAGCTGGAGGTGATGACGGTGTGCTCTGGATTACTGTGTTGTGTTGCTGTGTGGTATGAGTATTGAAAGGTCGAGATGAGCTAGCAACTGGATTCTTTCTCTTTCCCGCATGATAATTCCTCTGTGTGAAAAAGACTTAGTGGCGAAGGAGAACAAGAGTTAAAAAACGCACAGGCCGTCCCGCTGTGCAAGGGACCTCGACCTCTTGATCTCGTCTGCGCGATATACCAGAAAGGTTTCGGGTCCAGCTGAAAGGTTGGGGTCGGGATTGGGTGGTGGACTCTGTTGCCCCATGTGGCTCCGAGCTGCGCCAAATTGAGGTAAAGGGATTGAAGGTGCGTTGATGTGGTGTTGGGGTGGGCGGGGCATGGGATTGGGATAGACGAATGCGCAACTGATAGCATATTTGTCAAAGCATTAAATAATAGATGGAAACGGAGATGACATACATTAGCCTCTCGCAGTGCATCGTCGAAAAAGCCTGGAGGTATACGAGCACCTTTGATCGTTAGTGCTGGTCGTGGTGTGACATCAAGCTGGATGCGATGTTAATGCCCTCCAAAATGAAGTGTATATATGCTTACGATATCTGATGGAAGGCCAGCTCTTTTGACGATAGCAGAAACATCCCATGTGTAAATGTGGCCGTCGCGGCATCGAGTGAGAAGGAACTTTCCATCTACAGAAAAGGTCGCAGACCTCACGTTATCCTGATGGTGAAGTGGTATTCCGATGGGTTGATTTGTTTTGAGGTCCCATAGTTGCGCTGTCGTTTTGAAGTATGATGTGGTAGCGAGGATGCGGTCATTGGGAGATACTGAAATCGCATTGACGTAGTTTTTGTACAGGTCAACAACAGTCCATGTGGCTGTGTCAAATTTCGATCGTCCTGCGATAAGCGTTTTTCCATCCAAGGTCCATGCCAGGCACGAATATACTCCCTTGAATGATTTGAGCAATTCGCCTGAGTTGGCATCCCAGGTTTTTAGCTCATCCGAACCTAAACCGGTGGCGATCATCTTGGCATCGGGTGAGTAGCAAACCGCGTACACGTTATCCCCTGTGTTGATTGGACCAAGGATAGTTTTTCCTTTCTCAACATCCCACACTCTGAATGTTTCATCCCAGGATCCACTCACCACCCGCCCTCCATCTGAACTCCAATTCACAGACTTCACATGCTTTGTATGGCCTGTCCAGGTTTTGATGACCTTGCCCGTGTCGACGTTCCACAATTTTACTGCGCCATCCCTACTTCCGCTTGCAACTTTCTTGCCGTCTGGCGATAATGCTATTTTGATCACTTCTCGGTCTTTGTCCTCCCATTCCTCCCCAACCTGAGTGCCCGTCTCCAAGTCCATGACTCGGAATGATCCGTACAGTGAAAGGACGATGATCCGCTTTCCATCTGGTAGGCATAAGATGGCCGTCGCCGGGTTATCTACTTTGGTTTTTCTGAGAGGCATTGTCGCTAGACTGTTGTGCATCGTAGGGGCATTCATGATCCTTGTTTCGGGCTTCACTTAATGAGTGCGTTATCATTTCAGCTTTTGCCACCAAATTCCATCACTTACTTCGGATTCAGAAACACTCAATTTGTGCACAGAAAAGCGAATGCGGAATGAAAGTTCGAGTCAAGAAATGATGTCGTTGTTCAAGTCTTCGACACATGCGTTTTCCTCGCGTGATCCACGTGCGTCACAGCTTTAGTACTTGGCTGGTCGATTAAGCGCCCAACGCACAGTATGCCCACGTCCTTCATCTGCAATCAATCCTTCAACTTCGCAAGCCTGCGTTCCTATGCTTCCCTCTGCCAATTCGGTGCTGTGGTCTTCAAACTATTCCCTTGAACCGCGTTTACCTTGAGAATCCAACTCGACGCACCATGCACTTCTCTCCGGCCTTTGGATGATTTAAATTGTCTGACACAAGGTCTCTGCGTAACATCCTGAATTGGAGTCCCGTACAAACGAAGGTTTGGTCCTGGGATGCCATCTCACATAGCGACTCAATGATGATATATCGATACGTAGGAATTTCCAAACACATTTCCTCTGTTGACATACACTTCAAGGAGTAACCACCATATTCTTCCGTCACAACGCCAGCCCCTCGCATTGAAGATATTCATATATCCACAACCCAGGCGAATTAGGTGCCATCTACGTAATAGCGAATGCTGGAACAGCGGAGGAGCGATGGGCGTTAGGTACAGATATTTACAAGTGATGAGATCTAATATCGAGATGTTGCATATTCACTCCAAACTCGTAGTGTTCGATACGCATACCAGTATGTGCGGTAATGCGAATCGTGAATTCTTGGGGCAAATGATTTATCTCGGCGTTACAGAAAAAAACACAAGTGATGCTGTGAATTCGTAAATTCGTTAGTGCATGCTCAGCATGAACAAAAAGGCGCTGAAACGTCCATGTGTTGTTGCGTGTACGTATACTCATTTGTTTTGATGGAATGATTTGAGGCCTGAGGCCCGAACGTTGAACTTGCGAGCACATGCATCTGAGAGTAACGATGTGTACTAAGATTTAAACATTTTGTCACCCATCATTGGGTAGGAAATAACAAACAGAATGATGCTGTACTACAGGCCATGGCTGTGAGCCGAGAAGCGAGGAGAAGCAATTGAATGGAAGGATGCAGGGTGCAATGCATAGCTGCCATATAGTAGTGGGATAGATGTATCCAAATTAACTGCGGCTGTGAGCACCGCCAGAGTTGCTATTTGCTGCGCCATCCTGGCGAGGTATGTCGACGCGCTCCAAGCGCCATCGAGGAGGCATCCTCAATCTGCCATGCGACCAACAGGAAGAATAGCAGAGGAACGCTTTGCACCAATGCACGTCTGGGAGTGAATCGGCGTCAGCTGTGTCGTTTTCATGCGGCACGGCACCCTGTTGGCTAGACGGATGTCGAGTATCATCTACTTTCTTGTAGTCTGGAAAATTGGCAGCAGCAAGCCGCTATGAGGTGCAAATCAGAGAAAGACGCTGAGAAATGGGAAAATGAATGTTACAGTGAATTTGCGGCCTGATGCGACTTCAACGACTGGTGGCCCATGGTTGTGTCTAGGCACAAGGAAAGAAAGATGCTGACGCAGGGATTGAACGACTCCGCTCGAGGGGGGAGGTGGAGAGCCTATCTCGAACTGGATACACACTCAGTTATGCAGTTTAGTTAAAAATTTGAAGACTGACATGATCAAATCGAGTTGCGGGCTGAGCTGAGAGAGAGGATGGTAGAGGCAATGTAGCGGGGACCTGTTGTGCCATTATGGAGTCAACTGTCAAAGAACCGAGATGCGAGAGTCATAACATACATCTAGGGGATCACGAGGTTGGATGGGACGAACAGGGACCGCGTTCGCGCGAGGGAAGCGAAGTAGTTTGCTGAGTCGAGAGAAAGCGGGTTGCTGAGGGCCTCTTGTAGATGGAGGTCTCTGCAACGGTATGGTAGATATTGGCGGTCTTCGGTATCCGGCAGGAGGACGAGTTGCATGAGACTGTTACGATAGCAATGAGTGAGTGGTGTTATGAGAGGATGAGCTACACACATGGAGTAGATGATCGAGGTTTGACTTTGTGCGTGCAATATTCTGTCATGTAATGTTAGCACTCGAACAGTACATGTTTGGGGAGAATGCGTACACGGGCCTGAGCAAGGACTTTGGGGGGAGTCTCGCAAATGCAGATCTTGCTGGCATGATTGGCGAATGTCGTGTAAGCTAGTTGACGTGAGTTGGGTGAGAGGACAAGTGTATTAATACCCTGAAGGTCGAAGGAAGCGAGGAGTTGGCGGGATTCGAAAGCCCACAGTTTGATAGTGTGGTCATATGAAGCACTAGCGAGAAGAGCTTGGTCAAATGAAAGTGCTAGCCCAGTGACAGAGTCGGTGTGCCCTTTGAAGGGAGTTCCAACAATCTCCAGCGTCGATCCGTCGAATTCATAGATGTTGTTGACCTCCTCAGTGAAATTGAATGCGGTTATGATGGTTTTGGTGTTTGTCCAGAATATTGGCCAATGCCACCTGATGATTAGTTCTCCGCCGTGTTCCCCAAGAAGCTTGACATCCAATTTTTGTGATTGGACATCCCAGACTTCTAGACATGTGCCAAGCCATGTCTTGACTGCCAGCTTCTTCGAATCTGGGGAGAATCGAACTGCGCTCACCCAATCTTCGCTCTTGAATGGACCAGCCACGAGTTTGCCGGTGGCCAAGTTCCATATCCGCACTGTTTCATCAAATGACCCACTCGCCAGCAACGCATTGTCCGCGGAGATATCAATGCATTCGATCGCATTTGAGTGTCCTTCAAATGTTTTCACAATCCCCGTCTCAACCTCACAGGCTTCCAGCTCCCTGTAACCACCACCACCAGCAACCCATCGACCGTTCCTTGATACCGCCACTGGCCATACACCCTCCTCGCAAACAGCCCGCGCTTCCTCAATTTCCTTGCCTGTCTTCAGATCCCATAGCCGAGCGGTCTTATCATGAGATCCGCTGATCATTCGCTGGCCATCTGGAAAATAGCATATGGATTCAATCCTTTTTCCGTGACCCTTCAAAGTTATCGATGGTTTCAAAATCGATTTCGTGCCGGCTGTCTTCGTCACCGTAGAAGCCATAGCTGCGTCTCCTGTGAGTAAAACCTGGTAGTCGAAGACGGGCAAGGTTTCTTTGCAAGTTTTCAAAGGTGAGGAGGCGTCCCGTTATCAGCGTGTTATCTCACTGACGCTGGCAGAAATTTGAAGATGGGTTCCCTGGTCAAGCTGAATGTCAATTCGTCCGCGCTGGAGATACAGACGAGACTTTGGTCTTACTGAGAGGTTAGCGCTTCAGCTGCAAAGAACTTGAAGAAGGGGGAATTCTCGAATGTGAGTGCAACAATTGGCTTTGGGCGCCGGCACCTTGCATATATATACCCTAACACGCCCCCTCTGCATGACAGCTGTGCATTGCACCCCGAGTTCTCCCATGCATCGCAATTGCTTCCCACCTCATAGCAAGTCATCATGTGTCATTCTGAATGATGGGCGCCAGAATATTTATTGTTGCTCGTTAATCAGGTTCGGCTTTGATGTGATCGTTTCTCTGATGCTCAGATCAAGTGCTCACCCACATTATTCAAGATCGGGGTTGCTGTGCGTCTGCTGGTACGAAGCCAGAAGCTTTTCGATGCTAGTCTCAGATGTCCTTGCCTTGTCTGAATTGCCTAACTGAATGTTAAATACCAACTTCGTGATATTGCGAGACTCGCACAACGTCTTCGACGTTCGAATTCAGACCCTTGGCTATTTCATCTCATTACTGCTGCCCAACTGCTCCCATGACCTTTCATGAATCATCTTGGTCACCAGTGCAAGGCACACGCAAGGTTAGACTCGAAACAGTCATCAATACTGAAGTTGACGCTCGCCTGCACCAGCGACGCAGATGCTATACCCCTTGAAGTGACGCGGACATGTTCTCACACAGTGTGCAGGTCTCCGATTATTGTCGTCCGAGTCGATGCCTGGACTGGCTGATTCAGAGTTGCCGTTGGCATTCACATATTTAATGTGTCATCCTCATCTTGAATATGATTCTCTGGCTCTCGACTGTAAAATGGACGCCCCGTGATCCGTTCTGGGTGGTGTCCATGGGCGGATGGCATCCACTATCAACATCTTGTTGGTGAGTCAAATTGACTCGCCTGAGTGATCCTCGAAGCGAACTTCGGCGGAGATCGATCGATTGGAAGTCGAAGGAATTGCAAAGTCTTGAATGGCCGGACAGCCAAAGAACGAAGGGCAAACGAGATCGCCGGAGTAGGGACAATGACAAGAAGCGGTGATCGAACTGGAGATCGATGTAGAATAGCTCGTAATACAGAAGAATTCAAGCGCTGTGTGAGGTGTCCAACAGGGATACAGAATAACCAAAATAACAATGTTTCTTCGGTCAAACAAAGTCTCGGTGACTTTGTTGAAAGTAAGCTTGAGTGGATCCAAGTCGAATGTCAAACTTTTTCAAGCTCGTGGGTTTGAACCGTGCATCGAGGACTACAGGAAATATTGAAGTTCGAGGCGAAGGAAACATGATAAAATCGATACAAACGATCGCACGTAATGGCCTTCAGATGGGCGAATGAAGGTGGTCATCCTAGTCAGAAGAAATTCAGGGAAACTCGACCAAATGGAAGTGTAATGTTCGGTGGGATGAGTTCGAATGACATAGGGGAATTGCAAGGGTGAAACATACGAGAGGGCTAATCCAGTCGACTCGAGTATATGCATTTTGGTGCACGATCGAAGATGGCATTGTAAGCTCCGTCCGACGAGTATCCAAAGCGATGCTTGAAAAGCAGAGGACTTTCGGGTACTACAAGAACATTCCGAGGTAAACCCCCAAGGACACGAAATCATCCTTAAAGAGGGTCTGGAGAAACGGAGATCGATGTCAATTGGAAAGATTATCGGTTATGCGGGACTCGGTATCCACTCGATTCCCAAAGCATCGAGAATTCAGGCCAGTAGTTGTGAAGGCCCGATCATCTGACAGTGTCCTCCTCGCTCGAATCCAGGAAATTAAGCAGTCTAAGTTGCATGCTCGATACTAGTGAAATCGCACAAGGTTTGTGTTGCGGATTGCAATGTTATGTGCAGTGGTTAAAACGAGTGAAACAAGTGGAAGTAGAAAGGGGAGAAGGTCAACTTGGACGACAGCCATACTTATACATGCGAGCAATTGTAAGACATCCGAAGAATACTGACAGCAGCAAACATCTCACCTGTCTCACTACAGTCCATCATGATGTAAATGATGTCATTTCAATTTCGACCAGATCAGCATCAAACGAGCGCACGTGTTAAGATTACAACACAACTCATTCAATGTTGTGGTGGGATCTTGAAGAGACACCGAGTATCGCAGATGGCGTAGAATTGATATATAAGTATGAAGTCATCAGTAATGGAGGATACAGTAGTGGGATGAATGTATACGAAGTTAACTGTGACTGTGAGCACCACCAGTACTGCTATTTGCTGCGCCATCCTGGAGAGGTATGTCAACGCGCTCCAAGCGCCATCGAGGAGGCATCCTCAGTCTGCGATACGACAAACACGAATAACAGCAGAGGAACTCTTTGCACCAATGCACATCTGGTAGCGAATCGATATCAGCTGTGTCGTTTAGAACAACCGAAAATGTCAATGAGAAACAAGAACTGCAAGTTTTTTCCCTTGAGCTCAATGGACGCACAGCCGATCCAGAGTAAAAACCAGTCCAGCATCCGCCGTGTATTATACCGTAGGGTCGTTTTAGAAGCCAATGACGTAGTTGCGACTGCATCTGTAATGTTGACCGTTGGTGTGCTAAATAGGCGCACAGCAAAGGCAGCGCACAAAACGAGCGCGCCATACAGCAACAGCGTTATGAGGACGTGAAGGCGCTCCCATTGTCCCCGGGGTACCAGATACCGTCGAGGTATTCGCAGCTGGAGGCGATAACGGCGTGCTCTGGATTACTGCGCTGTGTTGCTGTATGGTATGAGTATTGGAAGGTCGAGACGAGCTTGCAACTGGATTCTTTCTCTTTCCCGCGTGATAATTCCTCTGTGAAAAGACTTAGTGGCGAAGGAGAATAAGAGTGGAAGAGACGCACAGGCTTTCCCGCTGTGCAAGGGACCTCGACCTCTCGCAACTGGATGTCCGAACGGTCTCGTCTGCGCAGTATACCAGAAAGGTTTCGGGTCCAGCTGAAAGGTCGGGGTCGAGATAGAGTGGGGGACTCTGTTGCCCCATGTGGCTCCGAGCTGCGCCAAACTGAGGAAAGGGGATTGAAGGTGCGTGGATGTGGTATTGGAGTGGGCGGGGCATGGGATTGGGATAGACGAATGCGCGACTGACAGCATATTTGTCAAAGCATTGAATAGTAGATGGAGATGGAGATGACATACATTAGCCTCTCGCAGTGCATCGTCGAAAAAGCCTGGAGGTATACGAGCACCTTTGTTCTTTGGTGCTGATCGCAGTGTAACATCAAGCTGGATGTGTGGTCAGTATCCTCAAAGGTGAAATATAACTGTGCTTACGATATCTGATGGAAGGCCAGCTCTTTTAACGATAGCAGAAACATCCCATGTGTAAATGTGGTCTTCGCAGTGAGTGACAAGGAACTTTCCATCTACAGAAAAGGTCGTAGAGTACACGATTTCTTGATGGTGAAGTGGTGTTCCGATGGGTTGATTTGTTTCGAGGTCCCATAGTTGCGCTGTCTTTTTGGAGTATGATGTGGTTGCGAGGATGCAGTCATTAGGAGATACTGAAATCGCATTGACGTAGTTTTTGCACAGGTCAACAACGGTCCATGTGGCTGTGTCAATTTTCGATCCTCCACTGACAAGCGTTTTTCCATTCGAGGTCCATGCCACGCACGAAAAGACTCCCTCGAATGATTTGAGAAATTCGCCTGAGTTTGCATCCCAGATTTTCAGCCCATCCGAACTTAAACCGGTGGCGATCATCTTGGCATCGGGTGAGTAGCAAACCACATCCATGTCATCTCCCGGGCCTGTATTGATTGGACCAAGGATAGTTTTTCCACTCTCGACATCCCACACTCTGAATGTTTGATCGTCTGATCCACTCACCACTTGCCCTCCATCTGGACTCCAGACCACAGAATTCACTTGATCTGTATGCCCTGTCCAGGTTTTGATGACCTTGCCCGTGTCGACGTTCCACAATTTCACTGCGCCATCCAAACCCCCACTTGCGACTTTCTTGCCATCCGGCGATAATGCTACAGTCCACGCTCCTATATCTTTGTCCTCCCATTCTTCCCCAACCTGAGTGCCCGTCTCCAGGTCCATGACTCGGAATGACCCGTCATTTGAATGGACGATGATCCGCTTTCCATCCCGCAGGCATAAGATGGCCGCCACTCTAGCTACTTTGGTCTTTCGAAGAGGCATTGTCGCTAGACTGTTGTGCATCGTAGGGGCATCCATGATTCTTGTTTCGGTATTCACTGAACGGGCGCGTTATCATTTCAGCTCTAACCACCAAATTCCATCACTTACTTCGGATTCAGAAACACTCAATTTGTACACAGAAAGACGTATGCGAAACGAAAGCTGCGATGGAGTTCAAGTCAAGAAAGGATGCCGTTGTTCAAGTCTTCTACACATGCCTTTTCCTTGCGTGATCCCCGTGCTTCACAGCTTTAGCACTTGGCTGTGTCGATTAAGCGCCCAACGTACAGTATGTCCACGTCCTTCATCTGCAATCGATCCTACAACTTCGCAAGCCTGCATTCCTATGCTTCCCTATGCCAATCCGGTGCTGTGGTCTTCATAACTATGAAATGTAGTCCCGTACAAATGAAACTTTGGTCCTGGGATGCCATCTCACATAGCGACGGTCCGTTAGGTACAGGAACTTACAAGTGGTGAGATCTAATATCAAGATATTGCATTTTTCACTCCAAGCTCGTAGTGTTCAATACTCATACCAGTATATGTGGTAACGTGAATCTCGAATTGTTGGGGCAAACGATTTGTCTAAGCATGGCAGAAAAACACACAAGTGGAGCTGTGAAATCGTAAATTGGCTAGGCGTGCTCAGGATGAACAAAAAGGCGCTGAAACGTCCATGTGTCTGCAACGTTGCGAGTGCGTATACTCATTTGCTTTGATGGAATAATTTGAGGTCTAAACATTGAACGTTGAAGCACATGCATCTGAGAGTAACGATGTGTACTAAGATTTGAACATTTTGTCGCCCATCATTGGGTAGGAGATAACCAACAGATTGATGCTGTAGTACATGCCATAGCTGTGAGCCGAGAAGCGAGGAGAATCAATTGAATGAGTTGATGCAAAATGCAATGCATAGCTGCCATACAGGAGGGGCATATATACAAGTGTAACATCATCAGTAATGGAGGATACAGTAGTGGATGAATGTATACAAAATTAACTGCGGCTGTGAGCACCACCAGAGTTGCTATTTGCTGCGCCATCCTGGCGAGGTATGTCAACGCGCTCCAAGCGCCATCGAGGAGGCATCCTCAATCTGCCATGCGACAAACAGGAACAATAGCAGAGGAACGCTTTGCACCAATGTACGTCTGGTAGCGAATCGGCGTCAGCTGTGTCGTTTTCATGCGGCACGGCACCCTGTTGGCTAGACGGATGTCGAGTGTCGTCTACTTTCTTGTAGTCTGGAAAATTGGCAGCCGCAAGCCGCTATGAGGCACAAATCAGAGAAAGACACTGAGAAATGAGACAATGAACGTTACAGTGAATTTGCGGCCTGCTGGGACTTCAACGACTGGTGGCCCATGGTTATGTCTAGGTACGAGGAAAGAAAGACGATGACGCAGGGATTGGACGACTCCGCTCGAGGGGGGAGGTGGAGAGCCTATTTCAAACTGGAAACACACTCAGTTATGCAATTTAGTTATAAAATTGAAGACTGACATGATCGAATCGAGTTGCGGGCTGAGCTGAGAGAGAGCATGGTAGAGGCAATGTAGCAGGGACCTATGGTGCCATCATAGAGTCAAATGCCGAAGAACCGAGACATGAGAGTCATGACATACATCTAGGGGATCACGAGGTTGAATGTGACGAACAGGGACCGCGTTCGCGCGAGAGAAGCGAAGGAATTTGCTGAGTCGAAGGAAAGAGGGTTGCTGCGAGTCGTTTGAAGGCAGAGGTCTCGGCACAGTAGGTATGGCAGATATCGGCGGTCTGCGGTGCCCGGCAGGAGGACGAGTTGCATGAGACTGCAATGATAGCAATGGGTGAGTGATATCATGAGAGGGATGAAATGCGCACATGCAGTAGATGATCAAGGTTTGCCTTTTTGCGCGCAATATTCTGTAATGGAATGTTAGCACACGAACAGTACAAGTTTTGGGAGAATGCGTACACGGGCCTGAGCAAGGACGTTGGAGGGAATATCGCAAATACAGATCTTGTTGTCATCTTTGGTGTATGTCGTGTAAGCTAGTTGGCGTGAGTTGGGTGAGAGGACAAGTCTATAGATATGCTGAACATTGAAGGAAACGAGGAGCTGGCGGGACTCGAAAGCCCACAGTTTGATGGTGTGGTCAGAGGAAGCGCTAGCGAGGAGAGCATTGTCAAATGAAAGTGCTAGCCCAGTGACAGGCTTGGTGTGCCCTTCAAAGGGAGTTCCGACAATCTCCAGCGTCGATGCGTCGAATTCGTGGATAGTTTTGTCATTCTGGGTGAAGCAGAATGCGGCTACAATGTTTTTGTTGTTGTTTGTCCAGAATACTGGCGATCGTGTTCCTCCTGATTGTCCTGATTCCCCAACCCTGACATCCAATTTCTGTGATTGGACGTCCCAGACTTCAAGGCACCTGCCCGTATCTGACTTGACTGCCAGCTTCTTCGAATTGGGGGAGAATTGAACTGCACCCACCCAACTTTCGCTCTTGAATGGACCAGCCACGAGTTTGCCTGTGTCCAAATTCCATATCCGCGCCGTATAATCCCATGACCCGCTCGCCAGCTGCGTGCTGTCCGCAGAGATATCAACGCAGGTGATCACAGTTGAGTGTCCTTTGAATGTCTTCACAACCCCCGTCTCAACCTCACAGGCTTTCAGCTCCCCGCGATCACCGCCAGTGGCAACCCATCGCCCGTTCCTTGATACCGCCACTGCCAATACCCACCCCTCGCGAACACCCCGCGTTTCCTCAATTTCCTTGCCCGTCTTTAAATCCCATTGCCGAGCGGTCTTGTCCCAAGATCCACTGATCATTCGCTGGCCATCTGGAAAATTGGATACGGATTCAATCCCTCTTCCGTGACCCTTCAAAGTTATTGTTGGTTTCAAAATCAATTTCGTAGCGGCCGCATTTGTCGATGTGGAAGTCATGGCTGCGCCTCCGTGAAGTAACGTATTCTTGAGAAGCGTTCAAAGCTGAGCTCTCCCTTTGTCACGACTGACGCTGGCAGGCATTCGACGACGGGCCCTCTGGTCAAGCCAACAGTCAGCTCATCCGCGTTGGAAATTCAGATGAGAATTTGCTGTTACCGAGAGGTTAGCGGCGAAAAATTCGAAGAGCGACGAATCCTTCAAGGTGAGTGCAACTATTGGCCTTGGGCGCCGCCTTGCATATATGTACCCTAACGCGCCCCCTCTGCATGGCAGCTGTGCATTGCACCATGCGCCCTTCTATCCACCGCATTTGCTTCTCCTGGCTTCTCTAAAGTCACTAAAGCGTCAAAGTTGTTTTACTTTTCCCACCCAATGGTGGGCGGCAAAACATCTTCGTCGTTCGTTCGTTGGTTTCACTTTGGATGCGTCGTGGGGACTACTGGCAAGTAGGGCGCCATCAGATGGAAGTGCTAGACTCTCAATGGTGTTGATGTGCTATTCGAAGAAAGCTCCTACAATTTCCAATGTTGACATGTCAAATTCACAAATCGTCCAGATGACGTCAGTCATACATGCAGCCAAGATGTTTTTGCGTTTGTCTGTCCAGAACGCTGGCATAACTATCCTATCCTCACGCCCAACTTTTCTTTTTGAACCTCATCAGGCATGTCCCCGTACATTCGCTCATTGTCCAGAAAGTAGGATATGGATCGAAGCAACTCTCCATGTGCCTCGATGGTGTCAAAATCGATTTCATTGCGGCTGCCTTCGTTGATGTAAGTAGAATCCTTAGCTTGGTGGTGAGCTCTCCTCGTGTTATGTAGGCACGACACTGGTTCCAAAATTCCCAACTCGCTCGAGAGCACTTTGCCCCCTAGAGCTAGTCATCAGTTCATCCGCGGTTGAAATTCAGATAGACTTGATGTTATCGAGAAGCTAACAATGATAGAGGGAAGAAGTTCTATAACGCGAGCACCGCTACTGTCAACTTGTGCAAGATATGCTATTTACCCCACTGTTTGACATTCGATTCATGTGCTATTGCGTCAATCCCTTGCTTATTTTCCACCTGCCAAATCGTTGGATATGCTATAATATTAATTTTAGCCCAGCAGACACATGAACACATGTCATTAACACCGTAGGACAAACATGAAGACCGCCCTCATCCCACATGTGACCTCGATGTTCTCGGTTACCAGCTCATCCATAACCTAGCGCCCCACCACCAACCTGTCAGCATCGGCCGTTTTACTTCGATCGCATGCCCTGATCACCTCTGAATGTTCCGATCTTTCTCACACCGAGATCAAAAAATGAAGTGCTCGTAATGGCCGTGCCACGTCCACCATGATGGTTCCATTAGCCTGCCCTAATGATGCGTGGAGCAATATTCTCTATCTCGACGAATCACCCTAAATAGCTCACTCTTTAACAGTGTTTACAGCCAGTTGAATTCTACGACTCGAAGCGGTTAAGGCGAGTAGGCTATTAATAGGACGCCCGGGTCGCCTGAGGCTCTTACTGACTCTTACTGATTCACGTACTACCACCATGATTGCACTGCAGGATGATGAGGAGACACCTCTTCTGCCACGATCAGAGCAGCCAACAGCCAAGACACCTCTGCCCTGGGATCAACTCTGGATCATGCTGTTCTTACAGCTGTCAGATCCTCTTTCTTCTCAAACCCTTGCCCCGTTTATTCCCCAAGTGAGTAGATTTCCTTTGCTTGAACGTGAATCTGACCTGCACCTGGAACTTTTCAAGCTCATTAGAGACATCGGAGTGACTCACGGAGACGAATCCCAAGTTGGTCACTATGTCGGCATCCTTGTGAGCATGTCTTCACCATTCCTGCTCTTTTGTCCCTTCCTGATATCCCTCCGAGCAATCATCATACTTTGCAGCTCATACGCTGACTATTTTTCATTGGAGTCAACTATCCGATCAGATTGGGCGCAAGCCTGTACTACTAGCAGCTCTATTAGCGATCTCTGTCTCGATGTTTTCGTTTGGGTTGTCGAAGACCTTCCTTGGTCTTGTGGTTAGGTCAGTATGTTCGATCTAATATCGAGTAGTAGGGACTGTCGATAACTTATATTATTCGCTAGTCGTGCTTTCTGTGGCGCATTCAATGGGAGCAATGGTGTCATCAAGAGCATGTTGATAGACATCACTGACGCAACCAATATGCCCAAGGCATATGGTTATATGCCAGTTCCGTGGATGATCGGAACCATAGCTGGGTAGCTACACATACATCTGCTCTCGCACCGAGGTTCACGGCATCTAGACCACTCATTGGGGGATCGCTCTCCCGACCAGTAGAAGGATTCCCTGACATCTTTGGGCGGTCAGAACTCCTGAAAACCTACCCTTATTTTCTGCCATGTTTTATTTCGGGAGTTTTTGCATCAGTATCTTTCCTAGTCACGTATTTCTATCTTAAAGAGGTGAGCGTGATGCTGGTTTATATTTGGATCACACTAAGCGTGGTGACAAGAGCATTCCTATCAGGGCACCACTTTGGGAGCTGATCAGAGGGTTCTTCCGACTGTCATACCCAAAACCTCCCCAGCCATCGAGCAATGTTGATCCTGGGGAAGTAAATCCTGAAGAAGTTCAATCAAAGCCACTTTCACTGCGTGCCTTGATGACCCCGAAAGTTTCGACCGTAACAGCAGTTTATGCCGTCACAGGCCTGTTTCACATTGCGTTTAGTACGGTCCTACCTGTTTTCTATGCGACACCGATCGACCTTGGCGGTCTTTCCCTTGATCCCCCTCGCATCGGTACTATACTTGCGACAGCAGGTGTCGCAAATGGCATATTTCAGATGGTTTTCTACGCTCGTTTACATGATCGCTTCGGTGCAAAAGTTATGCATGTCGCCTGGCGTTAGCTCCGGCATACCCATCGTCATTTTATTTCCAGTGATCAATACTCTGGCTCGAGCCTATGGGATAGGTTTGGCTGTTTGGCTGTTCGTTGCCGTTCAGCTTGCGCTGACGACTAACCTGATCATGTGCTACTGTATGTCAATCTAGCACCTCATGCTTTCTGCTAAACTGAGAAGGACCTATAGCCTGCTTAGCATTATTCGTCAAAGCAGCTGCTCCCAATCGCGCCTCACTCGGAGCAACCAATGGAATCGCCCAGTTGTTTGTCGCAGGAGCAAGGATCATCGGCCCAGCGTCTACACTTTCGATTTTCTCTTATGCGATGCAGGAAGGGCATGATGCGTGGCTGGTATACTACTTCTTGATGGCAATTGCATTTCTTGCAGTAGGTGCTTCTCTACTACTACCCCGAGATCTTAGCACATGGGAAGATCACCAATAACATCATCGCAAACGATCACGATTATCTGTGCATGTAGTCAAGCAGAGACCCTCCCATGTTCGCGCTTGAACTTCTCCCAGCAGCTGCGAGTGAGTCACTCAAAGTACCACAACACCTTCAGCGCTTCGGCCACAGCAAGACTCTCACGCATGTCGTTCATCCGCGTTGCCCAATGCCCACCCCCAATTTCAGACTCGTCCTCGACACAACGATTACCGAACTGGCTCTGAAGGTGTCAATGTCATAGTGCCACCTGAACCCTACAATCAAAGGCAAGCATAGGGGACCTAAGCGAGGAGAGTCATTATGCTGTGGAGTGGAGTATCGGACACAGTCATTCGAGACAGCGATCATCTGTAAGTATTCTCATCCTTGTCGTGGTGCACTGTCGAATTAATGGTACAGGCTCATTGTTACGGTTGTCGAAACCGAGGGTAAAGGTAACAGCACCTTGACATGCACTTACACGTTGTTGTCGGGATGACCTGAACTTCAACGACAACGGAATCACCATTAAGTATGCAACAAATGAAAGACAAGTTATTGATTGTTATAACGTTAAATACTTTACTATGAAAACCCAAAAAATATCAGAGCATGGAGGTATTATTCGTAAATACATTCGTGTCATGACATTACGCCTTCTCCGCCGTCACAACCAATGAGGGCTCGATCGGTTCCACGCCCGCCATTTGCATCCTGCCATAGTAGTCAACACCAGCAACAGGTCCATCAGTTATCGTGAAAACTCACAGAGTCTCATCCTCAATCTCCGTGTGGTCAGTAACGCGAAGGTACACCATCGGTGCAGCGAAGATCATGCCAGCGACTGTGAGGCACCACGTTGACAGGAAAATATTCATGTATCTATAGAAAAGCATCGATCTAGCTGTTCGTTCACAAAATGGAGGGATCGTAAACTTACGGACCTTGGCACCATCGGCAGCCCAGACACCTGCTGCACCCGTTGATTGCATGGCCTTGTCTGTGCGGGTTCTTGATCAGTATGTGGAACTCGTACTTCCGATTCAAAGTTGATACGCACAGAAGCCGGTGAACACAGCTAGCTTGGCAGGATCGTTAGACATTGCGCCCATCAGCCAGTATGCAGTATGTCTGCCACATCGAATCCAAGAAGCCATAGAAGATCATGAGCCAGACATGGGCAGGGTAAGTTTTTGTCAAAGATATCGATTTTGTAAGCACCTGTAGCAGCCTCCTCAGCCCGGGTATACGTCCTAAGGATCATATTGATGTGAATTTGTGACGTGCAGTGCAGTAAGATAACTTACTTTTGGTAAAAGTATGCCCAGACGTGGACAACTGAAAATCATGAAGAACACGAGGATCCAGCCGTAGAAGGCACGGACTCTGCGCCGGACCCGCTTCTGGTCAAGGACGAAGTAGCCAATGAATATGGATCCAAAGATCTGCGATGTCCAGTACACGAAGTTGTTGAGACCCCGTGCACGGATGTTGAATATTGCGCCATTGTAATCATTGAATTCTTTATGACATGTCAGCAACCACAATGATCCTATGAAGAAATGCACGAACGCCAGGTGTAGAAGTAATTGCTGGCAAGAAACATCGGAAAGAGGAGTATGATCCAAGGGTCAGTCTTCAGGGCTACGAATAGACTGAAAAACTCTGTCTTCCACGATGGGTGGCGGACCAGGTTCACGCGAGTGCCGTCCGTGCGGATCATTTTGTCTGGGTCCACCATTAACAGTGGGAGAAATACTCCGATGAGAGTCAGGATCAAGAAGCCGACCTGATGCAGGCACGTCAATGTCTGTTTGCAATTACGGATCTAAAGACTTACATATGTTCCATTGCCAACTGGATACAACGACGTTGGTCAGTTCTGCACTAAGATAGCCATATTGTACCCCTTACCGCTGTTGGCCTTAGAGTGGAGGATATGAGCGCCTATACATTTACAAATTAGGTAGTTCACCCACCGTACTCTTGAAATTGTTCCCAAATGCGACAGCAGATCCGACAACACCTCCAAGGTTGAAGATGGCCCAAAAGATACTGATGAACATACCCTTCTGAGCCTCAGTGGGGTATGACATCATCAACGAGCCCTGCGCAGTCCAAAGGAAAGCTGCGCAAATGCCGAGAATGGCACCGGATGCGACAACAAAAGCACCCGCACCAGGATGGATGTTGACGGCGCTAAAGGATAATATTTGAGAGTTAATAAACATTATACAACGATGACTAGGCATCTTACAGGAAGGCAGCGATATACAACGAGTAGCCCCAAGTGCCAAGCATCAGAGTCCGTCGAGCACCAAGCACATTATTAACCGAACTACGGCAACAATAGTCAATATAGGCAAAAGTGACAGTGATGACCTGACATACCCAGAAAAGAAGCCAAAAAACGCAAAAGTCGCGTACAAGGTCGCGTTAGCATTGGCCTGGTCTGTAGTGTTCACTTGACCTCCACCTCCGAGACCACTGAGCGCGTTGAACATCCCGGGACACATGAAACACACGAGTCCCAACATTGAAACCTGGGTCACTGGGTGGTGGTAGTATCCCCTCCATCCTGTGGGACGTTCAAAGATTTCTGCGCGCTGAGAACCAGAGTCTTCGCTGCTGCCAAGTTTCTCGATTTCCACCTGCGCGTCAGACATGGTGGTTAGAAGATGGATGTAACCGGCAACAACGCGGAACACGAAGCCAACTGAATCAGTTATTCTTATAACGTAGCGTTATCAAGCGCTCATGTGGTATGAAGACACCACGCGGCACGCGGCGTATCGAGACCCGTGGCAAAGACAGCTAGTACTAAAATAAGCCATGCCGGCGAGGGAAAGCGAAGTGCAACAAAGGGAACTGCACCCTAGTTACTGCACTCCCCAAAATGACTGCCATACACCATCTACGGCTTCAGCAGGAGCAGATATGCGATGAATCGACGATTTCATCATGATAGGCCGCGGCACATCATGAAAAGAACCAGCTGTTGTGAGGCGCATTGAAACCTAAAGAAAATTTGACAAAGGCCGCCTACAGAAAGGTGCAGTACTGGCTGGTCTGAAAATGGTATGCCCCATCATCCGATATCCGTCCTTCCGTGGTGAGGTACCGGCGGCGCGCACTACACTGGTACTAGTGTTGATGAATAGATCAGAATTGACGTGAGTGCGGAACGAGTCTCTCATGCATGTCATCCGAATGTGATCCCTTACCTTCTCGTGCTTGTTTTAAGCACATGGCGCGTGAATGCAACTGTCGAGACTAGTCGAGATTTCGGAGATGGAGCACTGGTACAGAGTCTTGTGATCACTGTTAAGTATGCACAGTCCAAAAGTAGTAACCCAAGCAAATTCTCTTAGTAATAGCAGACCACACCAGTTTCCAGTGTATGTTGTACAAAGTACATATGTTGGATGCTTCTGACAATCAATTTACGATCACCAAGCCACCCATGAAACTTGCGATTCCACATAGCAACCATGAACAAAAATTTCAAAGGTATCAATTGAAATGCATGTGCATCATGAGTCATGACTCCAACATCATTCGTCACTTTCCTTCTCAGCGAACTTGGGAAGTTTTTTGACACTTGGTCGCTCCAGACTGGGAAAACAAGTTAGTAACAGGCAAGGCGACACAGAGGCACTGACAATGTTTCATTGTCAATCTCCGTGTGGTCCTTTACGCGGACATAGATCAAAGGGAAGGCGAATATCATGCCAGCAGTAACTAGCACCCATGTGGAAATGAAGATGTTCATGTATCTGTTAAAGAAACAAATCAATAACCGTTTCCTTCTAGAAAAGAATAATGCTTACGGTCTTCGCAGTGCGTCGAGGCGCCAAACGATAGCGGACCCAGAAGACTGGAAGCATTTGTCTGAGAAAATAGAACGTCGTTAGAATCAGAACATGAGCTATTACGTGGCTTCGAAGTGAGAACTTACAGAAGCCAGCGAACACGGCAAGCTTTGCAGGGTCATTGGACATAGCGCCCATCAACCAGTAGGCTGTCGTTTGCCACATCGAGTCCAGGAGACCGTAGAAAATTATGAGCCATACATGTGCAGGGTAATCGGGGTCATTCATATCTATCTTTATGGCAGTAGGAGGCTCTGAGGAGCGAGTATAGGTCCTTTGATTCTGGCATGGACTGTCATGTCTGACAATAGGTTGATAGCGACTTACTTTTGGTAAGAATATGCCCATGTATGGACAGCAAAAACAACAACGACTACAATCGACCAACAGAGGAACGCACGGATCCGCCTGCGGAACCGCTTCAAATCCAGAACAAAGTGGCCGATGAAGAATGAACCAAAGATCTGAGCAGTCCAATACACCAAGTTGTTCAGGCTACGGGTGCGGATGTTGAACAAGGCGCCGTTATGATCGTTGAATACTGCAAAATGCATCAACCTCTTGCAGTGTTATTTCCCTGTGATATGTGACTCACGCCAAGTATAGAAATAGTTGCTGGCGAAAAACATAGGGAACAGGAGGACAATCCAGGGGTCCATCTTCAGGGCCACAAATAGACTGATAAACTCAGCTTTCCAAGAAGGGTGGCGGACAGGTGTAACTTTGGTTCCAGTCGGTGCGGATCATCTTGTATGGATCTACAAGAAAGATGGGCAAAACTACACCAATAAGGGTGAGGATGAGGAACCCGATCTGCAGTAGCGCGATCAAATCAATCATAAGAACTTGATCACAATGACAGGGCCTACATACATAGGTCCCGCTTCCAACTTTGTTGGCCTGATTTCTTTCTGTTTATATGGATCACGACAGCTTGCATAGCAAAGATGATTCACCATCGAGTGCAAAGTTTGTCGCGAAGGCCACTGCGGAGCCAACGACGGCCCCCAGGTTGAAGATTCGCCCAGAAATAACCGATGTACGTCCCCTTCTGAGCCTCAGTGGGATACGCCATCATCAAGGATCCTTCCGCTGTCCATATCAAGGCAGCACAGACACCTGAGATAGCACCGGAAACGACAAGAAAGTCACCTGCACCAGGGTGAATGTTCGTTGCACTATTCGACCGGATGAGTAGAGATCAAAGATGGAAGACAAAAAACGTGCATGTAGGACGCAATGTACAGAGGATATCCACACGTTCCGAGAAACAGGCAGAGTCTAGATCCAAGCACATTATGCACCGAGCTTACGGGGGGATATTAAATGGATGTGACGCCGAGCAGTGCGTACGACTGACCCAGCAAAAAAGGCAGAGAAAGCTAGGGTAGCATAGTGAGTGGCAATTGCGTTTGCGCTGGTAGTTGCATCGACTTGGCCACCAGCGCCAAGACCGCTGAGGGCGTTGAATATGCCAGGGCACGTAAAGCAGACCAGGCCCACTAGGCAGACCTGCGTGATTGGGTGATAGCGTATACCTCTCCATCCCTCGGGACACTTGAAAACTTCAGCTTCTTGGGCAGCCGAAGAGTCAGTTCCGCTCCCATTCGCCTTTTCTTCCTCACTGGTTGACATAGCGGTAGGGATTTCAAGGAAGAGGCGTGACTTGGAAGACTTGAGTCTCAAGAGGCTTCATAATTATATGGTATGATCAAATGACCCATCTACAGATATCAGTTGTATGTTCTGCGTGGGACGCGATATGGAGGCTCGACACTGGACAGGTTAACTAACTTGAGATTTATACCGTCATATATCATTGGGCATGGGTCGTGCCCCAGGTGACCAATTGACCTTGACTGCGCTATCGGAAGTCTTATAAAAGAAATGTGAATAGGTGTACGATGTAAATAAAAATGTTTCAAGTCAAGTTACCGCGCCAAGTTCCAACGCTCACATGCACACGTGATCATGGAGACCGTATTTACACAACGACGGGCGCCCGCGGCCCGTAATCTATTAATTATCCCCAAGCTTAAAATTGGTTCAAGGACAGAGGACGGCAATGTTGGCCAATTGATTGTCAGTGCCAAAGGTCCAAAGGTTCAGAAGGAACTCAGATGGGCCGACCAGGTGGCAAGCTCACCTCGTCATTGTTGTCAGATGCTCTGAGAATTGATTTGTGTCCCAATACATAAAGCATGCGATTCCTCCTGACAGTAAGACGATTACAGATACTCAAGGATACAAAAACAACAAAAATCTCATTACAAGTTCATGTGTCATAAATATATCTTCTCTGGGTGCACAAACACATATCGCTTTTACTTCTTTTCAGAGGGTCCAGGCTGAGGAAGTCTCTCGACGTTTGGGCGGGCCAACCTGGGGAAACCGATAAGTACGTAAGGAAACAAGGCAACAGATTAACTCACAGGGCCTCATCGTCCATCTCCGTGTAGTCTTTTACGCGCGCATAGACCAAGGGGAAGGCACATATCATGCCGGCAGCCGCTAAGACCCAAGTAGAAATGAAAATGTCCATATATCTGTGAATGAAAATTTCAAGTTAATGTCTACAACTTTCCTGAAAAAAAATAATCTTACGGTTTTTGCACGGCGTCGAGGCGCCACACAACAGCGGATCCAGCAGACTGGAAGCACTTGTCTTTTGGAAGATTAGAACTGGTGGTTGTTTAATGTGAAATTGATCTTACAAAAGCCGGTGAACACGGCGAGCTTCGCGGGGTCATTGGACATTGCGCCCATCAGCCAGTAGGCAGTTGTCTGCCACATAGAGTCGAGGAGACCATAGAAAATCATGAGCCATACATGTGCAGGGTAACCTGGATCATGAATATCCATCTTGACAGCTGTAGGAGGGTCGGAGATGCGAGTATAAGTCCTGTGGAGTTAAGGGTCATGTTGGACAAAAGATAGATCGTGACTTACGACTTACAATTGGTAGTAGTAGGACCATAGATGAACGGAAAAAACAAACACCACTACAATTGACCAGCCCATGAATGCACGAACACGTCTACGGTACCGCCTCAAATCCAGAACAAAGTGTCCAATGAAGAATGAACCAAAGATCTGAGCAGTCCAATAAACGAAATTGTTCAGGCCGCGGGTGCGAATGTTGAACAAGGCGCCGTTATAATCGTTGAATTCTGCAAAAAAAAAAACACGTATCAGCCTCTTGCAGTGTTATTGTCCTGTCATGTTTGACTCACGCCAAGTGTAGAAGTAGTTGCTGGCGAAGAACATGGGGAATAAGAGGACGATCCAAGGGTCCGTCCTCAGGGCCACAAATAGACTGATAAACTCAGTTTTCCAAGAAGGATGGCGGATAGGCGTGACTCTGGTTCCATCAGTACGGATCATCTTGTATGGGTCTGCAAGGAAGAGGGGCAAGATAACGCCAGTAAGGGTGAGGATCAGAAATCCGATCTTCAGCCATATGGTCAAAACATCCATAGAAATGCCTGATCAACAACAGAGGTGCTCACATAGGTTCCGTTTCCAACTTTGTTTGCCTGATTGTCTGTGTAAGAAAATCGTACAGCTTGAATACAAAGGATGATTTACCGTGGAGTTGTAATTCGACCCAAAGGCCACCGCAGACCCAACGACACCTCCCAAGTTGAAGATAGCCCAGAAGTAACCAATGAACGTCCCCTTCTGAGCCTCGGTCGGGTATGCCATCATCAAAGATCCTTGAGCCGTCCACACCAAAGCCGCACAAACGCCTAACATGGCTCCAGCGACGACAACAAAGTCACCTGCACCGGGATGTATGTTCGTTGCACTATTCGATCCTGTATAAGGACTAACGAGAAAAGTCGAAGAAGGAACGTACAGATATGACGCAATGTACAGAGAATATCCCCACGTTCCAAGCAATAGACAGAGTCTAGGTCCAAGCACGTTATGCACGGAACTGGGCAAATCAGATAATCGAAAACATGAAGCACTGCACGCGACTGACCCAGAGAAAAATGCGAAGAACGCAAAAGTAGCATAGAGAGCAGCATTCGCGTTTGCGCTGCTAGTTGCGTCCACTTGACCACCAGCGCCAAGACCAGTAAGGGCATTAAACATGCCTGGGCACATAAAGCACACGAAGCCTACCAAGCAGACTTGAGTGGCTGTATGGTAATAGATACCTCTCCATCCTCTGTGACGCTCGTAGATCTCCAGTTGGTGAGTAGATGAAGTTTCAGATCCGCTTCCATGGGCCTTTTCCTCTGCAGTGGCCGACATGGCAGAATGAAGGAGGCGAGACGCGCAGCGTTTGGTTCCGAGCAGCCGCGTTTATAATTATATGGGCGCAAGACCAAATGAGGCCCGCAGGAGCGCTATATGTTCTGCGGCAATATGAAGGCTCGACAGATCGACTTGAGTGTGCCGTTATGAAGTTCAGTTAGGCATGCATCATGCCTGAGGTGTGACAGGTGACCTAGTAGTAGTACAAACTGGAGGGTCTTCGCAGGACTCCGCTTGGTTCCGGAAGTTGATAAGTCTAACGAATATGCTTTGGGAAGATGCCATCTCAACCCGAATCCGAATAGAGGAATTTAGGGTTATGGGGGTTATCGACACCACTACGTTATCGAACTTGGTAAGGTCGGGCGCTTCAATGATAAATGATATGTGGAAGTAAATTACCATGTCCCGTTCCCGACCAATCAATCTCCTGGACACCTGCAGACGAGATATTGTGACTTTCATGCTATAGCCCACCACTTGAGCTCCAACAAGTTCCAAGAAATAAAGAGCACCAAGAGGTTTAGTCGTTGAGATGAGCAGAGCCTTGGCAAGTTGGGCCTTAGCAGAGCCTCGAGGACACGGGTTCCCATCGGAAGGTCGCAGTGACATCGGAGATTAGATAATTATCTGAAAGACCCGGAGAGATCCGAACGACCTACTAAATCTCTGACGACGATCTGAAGCAAGCAAAACTCACTCACACTAGTACTCGCTCGCATCCAATCCATTCAAAAATTCTTGTCCAAGACTCATTCACTGCACAAGTATCTATCGGCCACCCTCCCAGCGGAGCACAATCAACAGATCGCGTTTTCTCGTGTCAGATCCGATTCATCCCGCAGTGGCCAATCCGAACTCAGTCACGTCAGTTAGCTACCCTGACCGTGTTCTTCTGATTTTCAAAGATACTAGTCTGTGACTCTGCGTCTGTACAGCGACTCGGAATTTTTATAACAAGTTTCCATCGATAGTAACTTTCAACGCAGTTGGACTTGCGCGGGCTTCTTTTGATACACCGATCGACCGGTGTGACTGCAATCGACTTTTCATCAAAACTCGCTTCTTTGCGTTCTCAAGTTTCGTGAGCGCACTGCACAGTGCCTGATCAAGCTTACTGGTTTGAGGTTGCGGTCAGGGTACCCCGCTGTTGGAGCTGGAGCATGCTAGGTGCATTTCATCTCTATGGTCACCTGGTTCGGATGCATCATGATACACTTTACTTCGGTTCACTGGCAGGCTTCTGACACATAGCTGTGTCTTTGACAAGATTCTGAACAGCCAATGGTGATCAGGTCCTTATTGGACTTCACATCCGCGGATCGCCATACACAGTTTTTTCAAAAACCCGAAATTCACTGATGAGAACGACTAGACGAGTCGTCCCTGAACGTTCACTGTCTGATGAGCCTGCAGACATGTGTATCAGTATTTCGTGATCAGCAGCAGAGTACGATTGAAGCACCGACGTCACACAAGGTATGTACCTGATGCATACGGTCGTTGCTAAAGTCGTTTGATTGGATGTCATGGTGCATTGCATCTCTATGGTCACTTGCATCATACAACTTCGCTTCGGTTCAGGCTACATACGAATAGGGATTCTGAGGTCATCACTACAACTGGCACTGGGTCCTTAGACATTGGACCTCACATCCGCGGATCACCATACATAGTTTTTTTCGAAAACATGAAATTCACTGATGAGTACTGGATAGCATCTACATCTATCAGGCGATCAGCATCAACAACGCCTGTAAGGGAGGAGTCGTCCCTGGGCCTGAATGTTAACGTTAACTATCTGATGAGCCTGCAGACATGTGTATCAGTGTTTCGGGATCAGCAGCGACGTCACACAATGTATGTACCTGATGCATGCGCTTGTTGCTAAAGGTCGTTTGATTAGATGTCGTAGACGTGAAATATAAAATATGAAATAACACGCTATATTCTGGCACGCTAAAACGTCATGGAACCAGACTACAGCTCGTTCCCCGCGCCTAATCAGCCTCACAGCCCTCCAGTGCCCGAAGTTCGACAACTCCCATCTGAGAAACCCTGGTGTACCCACGGACACACCCCACCCTCGTTAGCCTAACTTGTGTCGCCTTCTAAAAACTCTACTGCCCCAGACTCTCGTACAGGGCACGCCAGTACTTGGTTCGCAAGCATACCAACATGATTCACGACGACGGGAAATGGAAAATAGTAATACCGTCTATATCGATCACTACCAAGAAGACAATAAATAGCATCAACCCTCGACACAAGTGACACCCGGACGTACTAAATGACCGAAAAATACAAATGATACATTTCCATTCAATAGCAGCTGCTGACCTCGTATAAACTGGCAGGGGGTACATACTCGATAAAACTCCTCTAGTGCCCAATCAGACCACAGATGAGGCAAACCCCACGTTCAAAACTCAAAACTCAGCGGTCCGCCAACCATCCACAACACCCGGATTCACATGATCCCTCGGCTCGATCCTACAAGGGAACACCGCAGGACACCTGTAGCAGCGAAACCTGTCAGCACCCAATGCCCAAAACAACACGAAAAAACTAACGTACCGCACAACCCCCGCAATGAACTCAGGAATGAAGCTGATCACTTTGCCCTGGTCGTCTTTAGCAGACGAGATATCCAACGTAGCTAAGATGGTCGCGATAGCAGACCATGCTGATGCGTCTGCTGTATACCTCCCTGCTCAAACAAAACAAAAAAAAACAAAGTCTCTATCAGCGAAACTGTACATGATGAACCCATGTGAGAGTGATGGGGACGGACCTGGACATATCCTTCTCCCCAACCCAAAGATATACTCTGCAGGATCGTCCCTTGTCAACCCCCCATCAGCGTTGATGAACCTTTCTGGTATGAACTGAGATGCGTCGGGGTACCGTTTCTCATCCCGCGTGATGCCCCTACAATTGGTGCTCTCGGGTCAGTAATATGTACTGGGGTGGAAATAGGGGGGGTCAGACCATGTGTTATATGTGATAATCGCGCCTATGAAAACGAACGGTATTATAAATGATCATCGTGTTGACGGGACAAAAAAAACAGTTGCGGACCTTTGGGAATGAAATAGCCTTCATACACATCATCGCTCGAAGCAGCGTGTGGTACACCTACACATTCAATCATCATCAGAATCAGAATCAGTACAAGCCACACATCACTTGGCACTCGGCGCGGGGAAGAATAGGAAGAGGAAGAAGAATACGTACCAAGGGGTACAACAGGCTCCCACCTAAAAGTCTCCCGCACGATCGCATCGATATAGGGTAACGACGCTCGATCGTCAAACGTAGGCAGCCGATCCTTCCCAATCAATGCATCGATTTCTGCTTGTGCGCGTTTTTGGACGTGGGGATTTAAGACCATGGCTAATACGAATACCATCAACGTTGCTGCTGTCTGTTATCGAGGAAAAGGGATGAGGCCTTGAGCGCAGCAGACAAGGGGGTGGAGTTGGGGACTTACCGTTTCATATGAAGCTGTGAAGTTGGTGTTGAGATCATCGTTGGGTTTGGTAAGAATGAGAAATGAGGAATGAAGAATGCGTTGCTTTGCGTACCTACGATAGCAGTAGTAGCAGCTTTCTTCAACGCATTCTCGAAAGCAGGTTTAGCTCCCTCCTCTTGTATCTCCATCCTCCGTAAATTTTCAGCAACCATTGAAGATTGAGAAACGGAACCGTCGGGCTTCAATTTAGCGAGAGGTCAAGGGGCGAATGAAAGTCAAAGTCAATGTCATATTAATGTTCTGAACTGAGAGAAATAAAAGAAAAAAGGGTACGTACCGTATGTTGCAACACGTATTGAAAAGGCACGTTTTTCATTCTAGTGACGCGCTCGAGCGAGGACCGAGCACCAAGCTTGATTGAGGATCCCCAGCACCAGTCGGGTACGTTTAGGACTATATGCATTGTCACGTCAACTGGTTTCTCATCTACGAGAGGTGAGCTCACGAAAGGGGAATGTCCGGAGCAACAGCGATCTCTCTGGTGTCAACAGAGTCAAACCCGGAATCAACGCATCTATGACGATCTGCACCATAGGATCATCACGAGCACTGAATATTGTAGTCGTACACTGTTGACATCACGACTGATAACGAGAACCTGTTCATACGTAAATAAATAATCATTCAGTTTGAAAAACAAAAACAAACGTTTACTGACGTTGCGAAGTGGTGATGGAAATGGAGAGGGTCATCGAGTAGGTTAACGACCATCTCACAAGCGCGCTTGATCTGCATCGGGCGGAATTTGACAGCAGATTCTGGACGGAAAGTTTGATGGAAGAGGCGTCGGCAAAGACGCCATTCGTCGCCATACGCTATGAATGCAAAGTTGACCGACCAGCCGTACCTGCATGCAAAACCTCCTCCTCAGACTGATTTCAAAGAAGAAATATATACTGAAAGAACGCACGGTTCGAGTGTGGCTAGGTATGGTCGATCGGAGTAGATACGGGAACGCTTGTCTAACAAGGCTTCTGCGATAGGCTGTGAATTGACCACGACCATTTCTTCGTTTAGGATTCGCAAGAAAATCATGTCCCCTTTATGATGGTTTATAGGGGATATGGCTTGTACTGTTTTGGGCACGTACCATACTCAGCACACCATTCGGTATAAGTCAGCCAAGGTTCGAGAGAGTTGACAGATAGGACGTTGCCTATTAGTGGGAGCGGCACTGGGCCAGGAGGAAGAGGGGGGATATTCTGTCGCTTTTTGATATACTGCCTGAGTGCTGCGAGGGCGATGAAGGAAAGAGAGAAGCTGGCGAGGATAGCAAGGTTTGCAGGAGGCATGATGATTCGAGCAGTTGGATAACAAACGCGAGGATCTTTATAACCTGTATAGTGAATTGCGACCCGTATTTCAGCGGAAACTACATTATGCGACTCGGCGGATATGAGTTTGATATCGCTATAAATACATGCGTCGAATTCTCGCTCCAGTTACGTCGGGTGTAAGATCGGAAGAACTCGCCCATCTTTGTTATCAGAACACACTGTCTCCAATCTGATATAGATACCCCACACTTATGCGTCGCCAGGCAAGTGAATATAACCTGCTCAGGAAAGACGTGGTCGGCGTTCATTGTCCCATTACAACAAGTTTCAAACAATGTATGCGAGCGAAGCCCAGAAAATAATTGAATGAGTGAGATTCCCTGGCAGGGAAATATTGTTGATAAGTCTGCCTTTTGAGGTAGTACTAGTACTTAGAACGTACAACAAGTCAAGTCAAATTGAATCCTGACATACATTTAAACTACTTCGGTAGTTACTCCGGCGTTACTCCGAGTATTCACGAAAGATCGTTGATGTAGTATAGAAGGAACTGCGGATGTCGAGGCGGGTGGGCTGAGATTATGATGAAGGCTTCTGGTAGTTCGAGTGATGTGTTCGTTTCAGCGTGTTATGTTCTGGCTGCCCAATGCTTGGACAGAGTAAAGACTGTGGCAACTCCGAAGATCACGATGGACTGCCTGGGCCGTTGGAATTTGAATTGCTCCATCGTTACATATTGTGGCGGAAGAGCTGACGAACGAACACATAATCGCAGAAGAGTGAACAGCGTGGAAACCTGTTTGGAGCAACGATGATGGTAAGAGATTTACTATGTAAAGTGGTTGCAATGACGTGTCACGTGATGCTATTTGCATGCCGTTGAAATCAATTGAAATGCCTCCTGACTGTGGTTCACCAATCACAGAGAATGGGACTAACCCGAGCACTCATGAAGCGGGCTCCTTCGACAGTTTGTGGCACAAGTCTATTCAAGCTGTGGACATGTTTGTTTGTACTGCTACAATGGGTGTGGATTTAAATTGTGGATGTTTACAGACCACAGCGGGTGTCCATAAACAGCACCCCACTTGTTTTGTATCCTTAGCTTCTCAATCCCAACGACCAACACTATCTCGGTATCAGAATGCCAAAGATAACACAACGCAGCCTAATGAATGACGCACCTTCCCATCACTTCGCGGACGCATCCATGTACGAAGCGATGCTCCGTAAGCTCACTCGTGCAAAGTTGCAAAGGCTCGCAAAGGTGTGTATCGCAATCTTCTCTGAATGCTACAGAAAGTAATTAGGAAATAGAAAAATAAAATCAAGGCTAACATGAAGAGCGAGACGATTATCCAAGAGCTTCTAAAGCTCTACAGGGCTGTTCCTCCTTCTGATCCAGCAAGAGAAACTAGAGGAGAAATACCTCTAGTCGCGCCGGGTTCATCAACACAAATCATAGACACGGTTGCGGACACGAATCGTGAGTATTATGTATCACGTCGGAGCGCAAAAAACTGACATTTGTCCAGTTGATCATCAACCCACCCAGCTGGAAGGGTCTCAGAAATCTGCACTCAGTGCAGCTCCGATTACAGTAGCCAAAGATGCTGCCGACATCGCTGCTGTAAGTTCGGCAGACTCGGAAATATTGCAAGGCCCTTCGCTGGTACTGGAAAGTCACACTGGGCGCCCAGCTCCACTGGACGATGATGATGACTTTAGCGATGATGATGATGATTCATGGGCTATCCTGGTCCAGAAACACCCGGAGTTGTCACAGTGGCGGCTGTCCATTGATGGTTTCCCCAATGACGATTAACTTTGGCAGCATGAATGTCCATACCAAGTCTGGATTCAAAAAAGCTGCCGATGTTGCTTCGGGCAAGTTGAAAGTTGTGAGCAGTAGTTGATGAGGAAGTTGATAGATCATTGGTTTTCTTAGAATCCAGGACATTTCAGTTGTCGCCGCTTCATCCCTGCTTCGTTGTAACATACAATGTATATCTGAAAATCAGCTAGAGGTCTTGCAAGACTTGTACCAATAAACATCACGGTTTCAAGTTCGTCGTATGAATTCATCAGCTGGATCTGGTCTTGTATTCATAATCAAACTCAAAGTCATCATCCCAAGTCACCTTCAAAGTATTCCACCAGACATCGCGCCTTTACTCACACTCGACTCGACCAGCGAACGACTTCGATTTGTGATAAATACACAGGCTTGATCCATGCCGTTCACTAGAATATTGCCCTGCTCTCAAGACATTCATCTACGTATCCCAGACAAATTCAAAAATACATATATATATATATATATTGCCTGCACACGCTTCGCCGGCTTACCATTTCAACAATGTTGCTCTCTCCTTCAGATCGTTTGTCGCATATATCTTGGACGAGAATACACGAAACTTGCTGCATCTTGCCGTAGCTCTCAAGCATGATACCAATTGGGCGTTTACGACTACAAGCGAGCTGTTCGTTAGTATTACGGAGGCCTGCAAAGATGCTGGAGTGTCACTGACCTGGGTGGTACCGGGTATGCTAGGGGTGGGTCTTGAAGCTTGAGGGGTGGGATGTTTTGAGTCTGAGTCTGAGTTAATATGCATAAATGAGCGTTGATCATCAACACGGGAACAAATGCAGTGAGAAGACTGAGAGCAGTTCAGTCACTTTGTAGCACTTAAGCCGAGTTGAGGTTCCTGCAATAAACCGCCACTCAATAACCCTGGTAATTTATTTTCTTCACTTGCCGTTCAAACAGCAATTGACTCGGAGGTTGTCGAAACGCAAGTTGTGAAGTGCTGACCTCAGTGGATGTGTCTGAGATGGTCACTATGATATGGTTGGTTAATCCTGATAATGCAGTAACGCAAGGCACAGAGATCGAAGGCGAGGAAGGAAAGTCTATCAGAACAAAGAATATGAACACACAGCTAGCGGACTGCTGAACACAGCATCGGGTGAGGGCATGCTGTGCGGGCTGCAAACATGTTGAAGATCTGACGACGTTGAGTTCGAAAACATGCGGGAAGAAACATTTGCAGTAGTAGTCTAGTGGAGAGATGCGAGTCCCCGTCGAGCATTGTCGCCACCATCAAGATAGTCCCTTGGCATAGAAAGATGCACATAGCGCCAATTGCGAACCTGAGCGCCTGATCTACACAGCACTTGGCGTAAAGGGTACACAAGGATAACACGTGGGACGAACCTTAAAAGACTCAATGAACAAACGAATGACACCCGTAACCCATACAGTTCTCTCGCATACATATTACACAATCTGCATACTTGGGACGTCTGGCGCTGACCATGTCCTCCCAGACCAGTAAGAAGCAACAGAAGCCAGCAGTCACGCCCATCAAGGAGATGCGAGGCCATATCGATTGGGTGCGAGGTGTTGTACACCTTCCCGGGGGACAACGGATTATCACATGTTCGTCGGACGGCTCTCTACGACTATGGGACTTGGAGAGCGGCGCACAGATAGGCGAGGACTGGAAAGATGAGAAGGCGGAGAAATCAGGGGTGCACGACATTGCATTGTCTCCAAATGGGAAGACAGTTGTCAGCGGAAGTAGCGATGGGAAAGTGAGGTTGTGGGACGTCAAGACGGGAAAGGTCATCCAAAGATGGACGGGGCACACTCGTGGAGTGACGTCAGTGTGCTGGAGTGCAGGTGGTAATCGAGTAGTGAGCGGATCCACCGACGGGACGGCAAGAGTACTAGTCTGGAATGCCAAGACCGGAGAAAAAATCCTCGAAATCAAGACCAGGCACCACTCTGTGTGGGCGGTGAAATACTCGCCCAATAACAAACAAATTGCGACTGGAGGATACAAGGATGCTGCAAAAATCTGGGACGCGAAGACGGGCAAGCTGATCAAAACACTCGAACACGATTATATTGTTCAAAGCTTGGCATGGACATTGGACGGAAAGAAACTTATCACCAGTTCATTAGGCCCGATCAAGATATTCGACACAGCCACTTGGGAGCAGATTGGCACTCTGGAAGGTCACACAAACTTTGTCAACACCATTTCCTTGTCTCACAACAACCGTCTACTTGCAAGTGCATCAGAAGACAACACAGCGCGTCTATGGAATCTCGACACAAACCTCCCAGTCGGACCACCCCTCCAGCACAAAGATGAGGTGGAATGTGCAGCTTTTTCCGCAAATGGACGGGTGCTAGTCACTGGTGGTCGCGACAAAAATGTGTACGCATGGGACATTCACGCCATTCTCAAACAAGCTGGCCTCGAAGGTTTACTGCCCGCTGGTGACGTGAGTGCTAACTCGTTACCCACTCTCGGTCACTGACAGTATCTGCTGATAGGCACCAAACAACATGCTCGAACGGACATCTCAAGGCAAGCCAGGAATACAGCGCACCCCCCGCTCCTCGCTCAGTGACAAGTCATTTTTGCAGGTACGTGACATGTTTCCAAGCCTTCCCATTCATCATAATGGCAATATTCCAGGCTGATGCTACACGAGGTCACGACGGGTTTGGGGGTGACAATGAACTCCCATCACGGTTTTTTGGCCGCGTGGGGGTCAATGATGATGTGCGTAATCATCATTGCCCTGTTCTTTTCCTAATCTCTCTGCTCTCAGTCACCCACAACGGGTGGTGCTCACCCTCATTCCTCTGCAAGTGCACTCCTCGCTCGCCTGGCCTCGCTCCTCCATCACTTTCGACCCGACAGTGCTGAACCTTCTCAACCTCTCACGCTCTCAGGATTCTATCCACGTGCACCGTTTGCTCGTCTGTCGTCACTTATTCACCGCTCTCCAGCTGAAAATGATGCACCGAACGAACTGCAACAACCCTCCGCATCTTCACGGTTACATCTACATGTCATCCTCGCTCACCTATCCTCACTTTTCCCTCGCTCTCAACAAGACACCGAAGACACCGAACCTCATACGGTAACACCTTCGCGTTCACGTCCAAATGCCCTCATGGGTCTCCTGTCCTCACGCTTCCGCTCTCAACATCACACCAACCAAGAAACAGAACTCTCACGACTTGCAACGCGTCTTCGTGTTGTCGATGTGGCTCCCATGCGGGACAGGGAGGTATGTATATCTCTGGTAACGGCTTCTGGCGTCTCATGAGCTCTATGCAGGTATTATTTGTTGCGGAGCGAGTGCAAGCAGTTCGTCCGCACCAACAGTCTACTGGTACTCCTCATTCACGCCCCATTCGATTGTTGGGTCACATCGGGCTTTACCTCTGCTGTGTGTGTGATCATCAACGCACCGACGGCAGTGCACAACCGACGCAGCAGCAGCAAGGTCAATCGCAAGGTCCGGTATAGACCCAAGTATTGTCACTGCAGACTACACCTGCCGCCGTGTCAACATCCACGACACCTGCTACTCAGTTGCAGCAACCGCGTAGTCACAGCCCCTTCCATTGCGGACTCGTTTCGTTCTGTCATTTGCTGTGCCTCACCCCGCATGCAGTAGGTAGGCATTGATACTGTAACATATGGGCGCCTGTCTCATCTGGTTATTTACAATCATTATCTTCTTTCTTCACAACGTGTGTTCTCGATCTCGGTTCGCCTTCAATGATGCCCTCTAACCTCGACTTTAATCTCACAGAGTCCCTGAAAACATATCCTGGATGCAAATTCTTGTGCTGCACATCTCGTGCACCAGTCCGTCCATCCAGTTTGCAAGTATGCCTTGGAGCGTCCCCAAACTCCACTGTTCATGCATGCCTTCCCATCGCATTTCCTCTAACGTGTGCATGCTGTCCGGAAAGTTATAGCATGTTATTCTTATCTCAATGCAATGTTCCACTCTGTGATTTCCCCTGGTGCACGGGCACTAGCAAATGTATCTGTGCCAATGCATAGGCCTGTGTCCATGTGAGTCGACCCGCTGTCTCTGCTACGACTGGCCGCTTTGTTTCTCCGTACAAATCACACAGACGAAGTGTAGTGACAACGGGGACAGATTTGACCACCTGAGTTTTATTGTCTGATCGAAACAGTACAATGCATAGAGGGCGCTGTCGTCGGAAGTGGCGAATAGCTGATGAGGAACATGTCCTCTTCTGAATATTGTAGCACTCGATGGACCACTCGGGGGCTGAAGGCGTCAAAGGCTTCATTCAATATTAATACAGATTGTTCGAGACTTATCAGTGACGAGGGATGGGTATATATATTACAGTAAATCTTATAGATGCAGTTGACAGGCTTTGGAATACAGCATCTTCGGATGCACAGTCGCAGACCTGAGCGCTTCGTCTACGCAGCACTTGAGTTATAAAACTGACATGATAACACATGAGACGCACCTTAAATGACACTCGGACGAAGCGTGCCAACTTTCTTAACTCGACACCAGACACCCACCGATCAAATTCGAGTACTGATTTGTCCAACGGTGCTTGTTTTTGAGTGATGCTCTATGCTCCTCTGCAGGCTAAAGCTGATCGCGGGCCTTTATGCTAGAAACGTTATATTGCAAATACTCGAGTGCACAACCGAATACACTATCCTGAAGCTGTCTTGTGGTGAGGATTGAATCTATAAATCGACGACTTGTGCGATTCTGTTAGCAAGAGAAGTAAGTGCAAATAGGCAATGCGACTCACCAGTCATCTATGCCACAGCCGGGAAAGCCATTTGAATTCAGGGAATACGTAGCAATCCACGATCTGGTGTAGCTGAGGTATACTGATCCAACTCGCGCAGTTAAAACGTTGCGACTACAAATCTGTGGGACAATGTTTGCCAAGCGACGTTCAATGATCTTTAAAATTCCGCCTGTAACATTGGATCAAGCTCAGTACGTCTCAAATGTTTCGGCCCCAGCAGTGTGGCGTGAACTGTGGTATGAAGCAATCCCCTCAAGAATCGAGAACTTCGAAAGATGGTCAAATTGATTCCGCAGAGTACCTTCTTTCAATGATAAAGTTCATTGGCGTGGATGGGTACGATCGTGATGCATACTTGATAGTTTTGAGCGAGATTGAACAACTGCGATGCTCCATCATCAGACAACAACTGTGCCCTTGCAGGAAAGCATTAGCAACATGAACTGAATATAGAACAACCTACATTTGCGAGCAGCTATGCAACAGATAACGAAGTGCGAATGCTGATCCTCTATCCAGGTCTTCATTTCGCTGATTAAGAGGGGATCCTGCGAGTGAAGATCTGGTAAAAGGAAGCTATCAGGAGTAGATACGTCTGCTTATTCATGGCAATCTACTTGAAAATGTAAAAGGAGCTAGGGAAACAATGAATAGTTAGAGAGTTTGCGGAATATGTGACCCTTGACCTTTCTAATCCGAAAGAGATCAAGAGGCGTCGATCATGGTTTCAATCCATTATTATAAATGGACATGCGTGTACTGATTGCTGGACTTGGTGATGGTCAATCACTTGACGGGAAGCCATTGTGTGGGACGCACATTTCGAACGGCGGTGCGCATAGATTGGCGTAAGCCAGAGGAGGGAACAGAGAACGGCTGGACGTACTGCAGTCTGCAGCAGAGTGTCGAACTTTGTCGCAGGAAGTGAAGTAACTTCGTCTTGAAGGGGTTGAAAACGCAAGTTTGCAAAGTGTCGATGTATCTGAGATCGCCACCATGGCAAGATTAGTTGATCATGGCGATGCAAGGCACCGAAGACAAGGAGGGAGAAGACAAAGAGGGAAGGGTCCATCAGAAGAAAGAATGTGAGCACCACAACTTGCAGGCTCATGAACACAGGATCGGGTGACGACATGCTGCACAGCCCGAAAACATGCATGTTGAAGATTCGAGGACATCGAGCTCGAACGAGAAGTATCTGGAGTTGAGAGGAACCCCCATCGAACGTAGTCACCACCATCGAGATAGTCCAGCGATATAGAAAGATGCGTACGGCACCGGTTATGGACCTGAACACTTCGTCTATACAGCAATTAGCAAACACGAGGATGACGCATGGGACGAACATTAAAAGACAGCTTGAACGAACAGATGCCCAACTTCCTCAACTTCAATACCTGCAAAATCTCTTGCACATTCTTAATTACACCGGCAACTCGCACAGTTTCAAAGTTGACTTCAGGGTGATTGCTATAAACAAGCTATTTGGTGAATAATGGCTTGTTCACTTCTATTAGCAAGAGCTGAAGTGAAAGAAGATAGGCACATCGACTCACCAGAATATTTGCCGTTGCCAGGCAATTCAGTTTGATTCAAAGATCCTTGGGACTTCTCGCATAGATCTCCAAATACTCGAGACCTCTGGCGCCAACCATGTCTTCCCGAACCAGTAGGAAGCAACAGACGCCAGAAGTCACGTCCATCAAGGAGATGCGAGGCCATACCAGCTGGGTGCAAGGTGTTGTACACCTGCCCGGGGGACGACGGATCGTCACATGTTCGCGGGATGGCTCTCTACGACTATGGGATTTGGAGAGCGGCACACAGATAGGCGAGGACTGGCGAGATGATGAAGCAAAAGAAGCAGGAGTAAACAGCATAGCATTGTCTCCAAACGGGAAGACAGTTGTCAGCGGAAGTGAGGATGGAAAAGTGAAGTTGTGGGACGTCAAGACGGGAAAGGTCATCCAAAAATGGACGGGGCACACTAAGGAGGTGACGTCAGTGTGCTGGAGTGCAGGTGGTGATCGAGTAGTGAGCGGATCCAGGGATGGGACGGCAAGAATCTGGAATGCCAAGACCGGAGAAACAATCCTGGAAATCAAAACCGGGCACAAGGAGGTGTGGGTGGTGAAATACTCGCCCGATAACACACAAATTGCGACTGGAGGTTACGACGAGAATGCTGCAAAAATCTGGGATGCGAAGACCGGCGAGCTAATTAAAACACTCAAACACGGTTGGATAGTTTACAGCTTGGCCTGGACATTGGACGGAAAGAAACTTATCACCGCGTCAAGGGGCCCGATCAGGATATTTGACACAGCCACTTGGGAGCAGACAGGCACTCTGGAAGGTCATGAAGACTGGGTCAACGCCATCTCCTTGTCTCACAACAACCGCCTCCTTGCAAGTGCATCAGATGACAACACAGCACGGATATGGAACCTCTACACAAACCTCCCAATCGGTACACCCCTCCAGCACAAAGATAAGTTGGAATGTGCAGCCTTTTCTGCAAATGGACGAGTGCTAGTCATTGGTTGTAACGACAAAAACGCGTACGCGTGGGACATTTACGCCATCCTCAAACAATATGGCCTTCAAGTTGAAGGCCTACTGTTCATCAGTGATGTGAGTTCCAACATATCACCCACTCTCGCTCACTGACAATGTCTGCTGACAGACACCAATGGACACACTCGAACTGACATCTGAATCTCAAAACAAGCCAGAAATAGAGCGCACCCCCCGCTCCTCGGCGTCGTCGCTCAGCGACAAGTCATTTTTGCAGGTACGTGACATGTTTCCAAGCCTTCCCATTCATCATAACGGCAATATTCCAGGCTGATGCTACGCAAGGTCACGACGGGTTTGGGGGTGACGATGAACTCCCATCACGGTTTTTTGGCCGCGTGGGGGTCAATGATGATGTGCGTCATCATCGTCATCGAGTTCCTTTTTTGACCTCTGTGCTTTCAGTCGTCCCCAACGGGTGGTGTTCACCCTCATTCCTCTGCAAGTGCATTTCTCGCTCGCCTGGCCTCGCCCCTCCACCACTTTCGACCCGACAGTGCTGAACCTTCTCAACCTCTCACGCTCTCAGGATTGCATCCATATGTACTCTTTGCTCGTCTGTCGTCACTTATTTCCCGCTCTCCAGCTGAAAATGACGCGCCAAACCAACTCCCACAACCCTCCACATCTTCGCGGTTACATCTACATGCCATCCTCGTTAGCCTATCCTCACTTTTCCCTCGCTCTCGACTCGACATCGAAGACACCGAACCTCATACGGTAACACCTTCGCGTTCACATCCAAATGCCCTCATGGGTCTCCTGTCCTCATGCTTCCGCTCTCAACATCACACCAATCAAGACATTCAACTCTCACGACTTGCAACGCGTCTTCATGTTGTTGACGTGGCTCCCATGCGGGACAGGGAGGTATGTATTTCTCTGGTATCAGTCTCTGGCGTCTCATGAGCTCTATGCAGGTATTGTTTGTTGCTGAACGAGTGCAAGCAGTTCATCCGCACCATCAGTCTGCTGGTACTCCTCATTCACGCCCCATTCGATTGTTGGGTCACATCAGGCTTTATCTCTGCTGTGTGTGTGATCATCAACGCACCGACGGTAGTGCACAACTGATGCAGCAGCAACAAGGCCAATCGCAAGGTCCAGTCTCGACCCAAGCGTCGTCACTGCAGACTACACCTACCGCCCTCTCAACATCTACGACACCTATTGTTCCTACTACTGCACCAGTTGCAGCAACCGCGCAGTAACAGCCCCTTCCATTGCGGACTCATTTTATTCTTTCCTTTGCTGTTCCTTCCCCCGCATGCAGTAGGTAGGCATCGACACTGTAGCATCTGGTTAATTACAATCATTATCTTTGTTCATGGCGTGCGTTCTCAATCTCGGTTTGCTCTCAATGATGCCCTTCAACCTTGATTTTATTCACACAAAGTCCCTAGCAATATGTCCTGCCCACAAACCCTTGTACTGCACAACTTGTGCACCAGTCCGTCCATCAGAATTTTTTTCAGGTACCCGATTTGCAAGTATGCCTTGGACCAGAGCGTTCCTTAACATGCCTTCCCATCACATTTCCCGCAATGCGTGCGTGCTATCCAGCAAGTTATGGCATGGTGCACGGGCACTAGCAAATGTGTCTGTGCCAGCGCGTAGGCCTGTGGCCATGCGAGTCGACCCGCTGTCTGTGCTGCGACTATCCATTCTGTTTCTCCATGCAAATTGCATAGCTCATGACAATGGGACTAGTTCAAATTTTATTACCTTACTTTGACTGCCTGATCAATATAGTGCAATGTGTGGAGGGCGCTGTTGTCAGAAGTGGCGAATAGCTGATCAGGATCATGCCGTCTTCTGGATTTTGTAGCGAGGTGTCAAAGGCTCCATTCAATATAGATTACTCGAGACCTATCAGTAACGAGGAAGGGGTATATATATATATATATATATCAGAGTTAATCTTATTAGCGCGATAGGTTCTGGGATGCTTCGGAATACAGCATCTTCAGATGCGCATAGTGCTAGTCGCAGACCTGAACGCTTCGTCTGCGCAGCACTTGAGTTGTGAAGTTGACACATAACAACAGATGGGACGCGTCTTGAAATATACTTGGATTAATGGCGCCAACTTCCTCAAATCAAAACCAGACACCCACCAATCAAATTCAAGTACTGGTTTGTCCAACGGTGCTTTTTTGTGAGTGATGCTCTATGCTCCTCTGCAGGCTAAAGCTGACTGCCTGTATTCCAGTAACGTTGAATTGCAAATTCTCGAATGCGCAGCAACCAAATTGTCTTGTGGGTGAGGATTGAATATTGAATCCTGTAAGAAGACGCTCTCATCAGATCAACGCCTTGTGCATTTTTTATATTAGCAAGAGCTAAAGTAAGGAAAAATAGGCAATGCGACTCACCAGCCGTCTATGCCACAGCCGCATAATTCATCCCAATTCAGAGAATACATAGTCCACTCTGGTGTAACTGAGATACCCCGATCCGACTCGTGCAGTTGTAGCGTTGCAACGATAATCTGCGGGACGGAATCTGCCAAGCGACGTTAAACGGTCTTCAGGATTTTGAAACATCGGAACAAGCTCAGTACTGCTCAAATGTTTCAACCGTGACATGATGTGTGATATGCAGCAATCACCGGAAGAATCACGAACCTCACAGTGTGGCCAAGGATTGATTTCACAGAGAGTGTCTTGTTTCGACGATAGAGTTAATTGGCGTAGATACTCAGTGGGTATGATCGTGACGCATATTCGATAGTCATGCAAGCGAAATTGAAAACTGCCACGTTACTTCGACAGACGACATTAGTGCCCTTGCAGGAAAGCATCAGCAACATAGACTGAATATGGGATGGCTTACTTTCGCTCCCAGCCATGCAACAGATCAAGGATTCTGATCCTCTATGCAGATCTTCATTCCGCTAATAAAGATTGGTATTCTTGACAATCTACATGAAAATAGAAAAGGAACTAGGGAAACAATGAATTGTCAGTGAATTTGCCGAATACCTGACCTTTCTCATCCGAAAGAATCAACGTGATTTCAATCCGCTGTGAAAAATGGACAGGTGTGGGATGATCACTTGCCTGGCGGATAGCTATTGTGTGGTCCTCGAATTTCGAGATGCGGTGCTCAAATTTGGCGGAAGCCAGAGGAGGGAGAGCAGGCAACATCTGTACAGACAAGGCAGCAGAGTATCGAACATTTTCGCACGACGTAAAGCAAGTTGCAAAGTGTGAATGTGTCTGAGATTGCCGCCATGACAAGATTGGTTGATCATGGCGATGCAAGGCACTGCGATTGAAGACAAGGAGGAATAAGTTAATCAGAAGAACGAATATGAGCACCACAGCTAGCAGGCTTCTGAGCATAGCATCGGGTGATGACATGCTACACAGTCAGGAAAGATGTTAAAGATTTGAGGACATCGAGTCGAACATGAGCAGGAAGAAGCATCTGGAGTTGAGACGAACCCCCGTCGAAGGTAGTCGCCACCATCGAGATAGTCCAGCGATATAGAAAGATGTGTACGGCGCCGGTTGCGGACCTGAGCGCTTCGTCTACACAGCAATTAGCAAACACGAGGATGACGGATGGGACGAAGATTAAAAGACAGCTTGAATGAAGAGATGCCCTACTTCCTCAACTCCAATCCCTGCAAAATCTCTTGCGCATTCGAAATTACACCCGCAACTCGCACAATTCCAAAATTGACTGTAGGGTTATTGCTATAAGAAGACTGTTTGGTGAATAATGGCTTGTACACTTCGATAAGAGCGAGCTGAAGTGAAAGAAGATAGGCACATCGACTCACTAGGATATTTGCCGTTGCCAGACAATTCGGTTTGATTCAAAGATCCTTGGGGCTTCTCGCATAGATCTCCAGATACTTGAGTCTTCTGGCGCCGATCATGTCTTCCCAGACCAGTAAGAAGCAACAGACGCCAGCAGTCATGCCCATCAAGGAGATGCGAGGTCATACCTACGACGTGCGAGGTGTTGAGCACCTTCCCGGGGGACAACGGATCGTTACATGTTCATTGGATGGCTCTCTACGACTATGGGACTTGGAGAGCGGCGCACAGATAGGCGAGGACTGGAAAGATGAGAAGGCGGAGAAATCAGGGGTGTGCGACATGGCATTGTCTCCAAATGGGAAGACACTTGTCACCGGAAGTGACGATGGGAAAGTGAAGTTGTGGAACGTCGAGACGGGAAAGGTCGTCCAAAGATGGACGGGGCACACTCGCTATGTGACGTCAGTATGCTGGAGTGCGGGTGGTGATCGAGTAGTGAGCGGATGCTGGAATGGGACGGCAAGAGTATGGAATGCCAAGACCGGAGAAACAATCCTGGAAATCAAAACCGGGCACGAGTCTGTGTACGCGGTGAAATACTCGCCCGATAACTCACAAATTGCGACAGGAGGATACAACGAATTTGCTGCAAAAATCTGGGATGCGAAGACGGGCGAGCTAATTAAAACACTCGAACACGATCAAATAGTTCTCAGCTTGGCCTGGACATCAGACAGAAAGAAACTTATCACCGGTTCACATGGGGCCTTAGGATTTTGCCGCATCGTACCGCACCCTGCCGCATCACTGGCGCACCCTACTTTATAGTGTCTTATATACCTGTGTAATGAGTCTATGTCGTCCATACAGGCCATGAATATAGTTATTCGCTCAAAAACATAATAGTACATGTATTTGAGTGAGATTTGTAGTGATACGATCATGATAGTTAACTTCATGATGCGGCAGTGATGCGGTAGTGGTGCGGCAGTGGTGCGGCAGTGATGCGGCAGTTGCACAGCCACTGCCGCAACACCAACGCACCCATCTTCTGCAGTACACTTGCAGCATCGTTACAGGCAGCCACGCGAAACTCGTGTCAAAGGCACTTTACATACTACGCAGCCACGCGAAACTCGGGTCCCACAACACAGACAATACTCTTTCTTTCCACAGTACAAAAGCTCTATGGACTACAGTCAGCTTGGGACACCTTGTGTACCTTCCTTGGTTGTGGCCGTGGTTTTGGCTTTTTGGTTCGTTTCACATTTCTTGTAATGACTTCAGGCTCACTTCCCTCACTAAAGTTTGGCCCGCACTATTGTCAAACTGTTTCAGAGTAAATCATGATATAACATGATAATAACTCACATCCACTTCTCCTTCAAATTCCGGTGCATATGGATCTCGGTCACCATGATTCCAGTACTCCGGCAGGCCCTCGTATGGATTCCATTGGTCTTGGTGAGCGCCAGCATCTTTTCCCCATTGTTCATTCCCTGCAGCACCTGCAGCCAACGAGAGCTCGAACATTCGCTGTTCAAGGATGCCAAGACACTCCAAGTCAACGTCTATATCCATCGAGGACACATCATAGCTTAATTGGAGGTCGAGCCAGGCAGCCTGGAGCATCATATTGGTGTGTTCTTCTGGTGTTGGGACTGAGTCCGCATCAAGTGAGTGACTTTCGATCCAAATATTTCGGGCTGACTGCTCGAGTTGATTTTTCTTGCGTTTTGACACTACGATAGTGCAGGCATGTGCATAGGTAGCGCAGTTAAGCCAATCAATAATTCGTTTTGATGCACCAGGGATCTGATGGTAAATCCAGTTCGCGATTTGCGCACAGTCTGTAAGAGACAGGTCACCACAGTATGGCACAGTACTGTGCTTGCGACCGGTTTTCTCTGACAGCTCAGCGAGATATCCGAGAACTGGGACAGCGTCACGCATCTTCACGGGATCAGGCCGTTCAAAAATATCTGTAAGGAGTTGACTGTGAGGAGCCAATGCTTCATTGATATTGATGCTGTAGGGTATGTTCTTGAAGTTCGCGATGACGTCTTCGTGCTGAGGCACTTCGTGAGCATGTGTCCATTTGCCGAGCTATTATTTCACAGATATTAAGATCCAATGTTTGTTCACAGGAGTTGTACGCACCCGAATCATGCGGCGACGTTTACGATCTCCGTAAAGTGCATCAACCAAGTCTTCCTCGCCAACCTCACCTGGAGGTTTAGTGTCGAGTTTGAAAAAACAATGCCTCCACCATTTCACTGTAAACAATGCCCTTCCCCCAACACGTCGACAAGACTTGATTCGAACGGGATACCAATATTTGCCGTGACGTGCTAATGCTCCCTTCCCTGGTCTGCACGTAGTAAATGAGTCCATGCGACATTTATATATCAAGGCGGACTCACAGCAAGCGCTTCGCAATGGGAACTGTGACGTGACGGGCCACACTACGAAGACAATGGTTGTGAGCCTTAACATTCTTATTGTAACAATTGAAAAAAACTCACCGTTCAGGGCGTTTAACTTGTGCGCGATCCCTGTACGGCGCACAGTCGGGTGTATCACAATAAAAGGCTTGCTTTTTCGTCAAGGTACTTGCTCGGCCATCTTTCTGGCAAGCAATATGAGACCAGCGCTCGCAATTGTCGCACTGAATCGCCACTTCACTCTCTTTCTGGAGGTCTCCGTGTTCTCGACTGCCACATCTACAGTAGAACTCGTATTCTTGAGATAGAGGTGGCGGCAGCACAGGTTGCTGAGTAGGAGGTAGTATGTCGTCATCACTATCAGAGATATGAAGCTGTACTCGCTTTCGTTTTGGTTGTCTCGGTTGTGAAATTGGCGGGGGAGGGAGTGAACTCTCTGTAATGGGATTATGCTTTTTACAAGCTACATAATCCACGCATTTTGTTGAAATTGTTCGATCCTGAGCCCAAAACCGCTTGACATCTGAATGAATTGGGACATGGTCACCACATAGTCGAATTTCGCGAGGGATTGACAGATCACTGTCAGTCAACTGGCTGCCGCTGTGTGAATCCACAAACTCAATGTCAAACATCTGTTGTGCTAATGCCATCTGGTGTCGCGAAAAGTAGCGTTGAGCTTCGGTCCCTCCACGAAGATGGTATATCACAGCACAAGTGTTGTATCGAGGGGGTGGGGATATAAGGCGGTGTGTACCTGCAATGTGGGTGTTGATTTTAGCCTTCCTATCCACTGTCGCATAACCACCAAATTTCATTCCATCATAGTCGTAGACGCGCTTGTCGGGAGTGGCATAACGAGCTATGAAATGACTCGAACCAGGATTGAAAAATGCTCGGCCAACAATGTCATATACAACACCTTGACGCTCCTCTGCCTTTCCGTCTAGTGGTCGAATGGTCTGTGGGAAATGCCATGACGAGCCATTGTTGTTATGCCCTTGAGCATCTTGATCGTCGATTTCAATGATCAGTGTGATGGGTATATGCGAGCAGAATTTCAGACAGGTGGCTGCACCACTGCAATACACTTTGCCGTCCAAAACACACCAACAGGAAGGCATTTTCTCAGGTGGCTTCTTCACTTGGATGTAGTGTCGAAACCATTTGCTGACATCACCATCGAACTGCTCTGTTTCAGATCTCCGCAGTTGGAGGTGAAAGACGGTCCTGGGCTTGCGTATGGTTTGCCAGTGTGGATCTTGCATGAATGATGGTTCATTGGATAGTGATCCGGAGCATGACCGCACATCAATCATATGAAGGTGAAAGTAGCCATGCATGAATTTAATGGCACCGTCACGTGGATAGTTGAGCAGGGATCCCAACCATGTCTGTGGAATAATAGCTCTGTCAATGACACAGTCCAGACTCGAGATATTTCGTTAGTACATACAAAGATAGCTTCAAAGGAATCCATAGCTGAGATTATCTTCTTGTTGACGAGGTCTTGTCTAAGACTCTCACGTTGCGCAAACAGGACATTTATGACATCGTCTGGTGCCGAGGGATCGGAGCCTTGTATAACATTGCGAGCATCAAAGGCATGACTGAGGAGTGAAAGTGAATCCGTATCAGTTAACTCTGGAAGCCGGGGGCTGAATGATGTCTCGAAATCTCGTGATATTGTGACAAAAAGGAGCTCAGAGTGAAGTATCGAGCCAGCATGAGTTATTTGACCACTTGTACGAAGCTCGTTTGATGTCATGTAGGCGGGGTTGTTTCGTAGGAGAAGACATGTCCAGAACATCATCACCATCAATCGAATGTTTTCCGAGCAATTGACGAGCAGTATCAGGTGGGCGACCATCACTTCGAGTTCGTTTTTTGGCTGCAATCTTCTCTGGTGCACGAGAAGGGTGTGTAGTGCCAAGCTCGGCTTTCCATTTTTGCCAGAACTGCCGCATATTGCCATAGAAAAGAGGGATCCCAGCTTCACACAGTCATTAAGGTTGAGAGCAGACACAATAATGTTCACGTACAAGAATTACCAGCTGACTGCAGCTGCCAATACTCAGAAAATGCTCGCAGTGCATGTAATCCAGCCACGAAGCCATGAAATTTCCCAAGGCCACAATATATGCGCCAATGCATTGCCTCTTCCGCATTGGTGGTGTCCTCGAGATTATACCAGAGATTGTCTGGCATGCGACGAAAAGGTGCGAACAACATTTCAGCACGCCCATCTGCCATCCACCAATTTAACCAATCCTCAGCCTTGGGGTAGTCGCGGATGAGAGAAGACGAGATAGACTTGAAGGTCGCAAGGTCTTGGCACTGTAGAAGTTGGAGTACACGGTCGGCAAATACCTCCGCAAGCGCAGGAGGAACAACACCACTGATTTTTTTGATGCGGGTGACCTGGGCATGGAAATGTTGGCGGCAACCCTTGAGTAGAGATCTGGCAGCTTCGGCGAGTTCTTCAGGTGGTCGAGTAGTTGCCTTCGCGAACCATCCAGAATTCAACAAAAGCATTAACGAATCCTGCTCGTTCTGCTTGACTGAAATCGATGACCTATAGAGATCGGACTTGTGAGGAACTGGAGTGTCTACATTGGATGTTATGCACTCACATTGGCAAAAAGATCATCAGTCAGAATGATATTCTGCCTTTCGTACTCTCTCGCCATTGTTTCAAAGAGTGTGCGAAAATGATGACGGTAGTGTGTTTCAGTGCCACCATTTGACCACGTCATGACACCGGGCACCCAGCATTGGAGAGCATCACTAAAGACGGAGCTGATAATTAAGAGATCATTGCGCTCGGCCCAAAACCCATGAGCAGCATCAGATATGATACCGTTGCTGTGATTCTTGACGAGGAATGACAACATGATGGGCGACTGCGTGATGACAACTGCAACTGGCTCGAAGGTGTGGAAAATCACAAAGTCGGGATACTGGCACTGGAACTCAGTGAACTCTGCAATGATGTCCTTCCCTCGGCTCTTTGTGAAAACCTTTTTCCTCTCATGGTTCACCCTGGCCGTGTTCAGAAGCACCGGAGATATGGTTGCAACTGACTCCTGTGGTCCATTGATACCTGGGCGGCCCATGACAAGCTGTGTTGCACCCATGCGAGGGTGCTCCTCGACGACTTTCTGGAAGTGAGCCAATTCAGCTTTCGTGAGATGTAGTCGTCGTGGTGGGCGAATGTGGTTGTGAAAGCCTCGATGAACAAAGCACACACCGCCTGAAAATTTAAAAATGTCATGGATTGTACTACAGTTACTATGAACAAGTGTAGCACCACAACTGCATGTTGCGTCGAGCTGCTTGGCAATGAGTTTCTTGGTCGTGTTAGGACGGATGACAATGGCACATGATCCACCCTTGGATTCATGATTAGTGCATACAATGACACCATTGCAGCGTCGACGAGTCCGAACACCATCTCGCCACTCTAATGCATTGAGCGAGCCTTGCTTTCGAGGTGCACCCACACCCTCGCAAGCCCAATGAACTTGGAAATCATTGATCTCGGGCCGTTTCGCATCTTCGTGTGAGTAAATCTTGACAATATGGCCATTGGGCCAGACATCCCACTCAATATCAGCACTACGTGCCTGGGGTTGGGCAGTAGCTGCCAGCGCCTGATGTGCTTGAGTGTCACGGTGGGTGGGCAGGGCACGCTGTGACAAGGCAGCTGGTTGTTGCAATGGAGCAGCTGGCGGAGCGGCTCGCGCCTCATGTGCTTGCGTGTCACAGTGGCTGGGTAGAGCAGGCCGTGACAGGGCTGGTGGGCTTTGGACCGGAGGGGCTGGCGGAACAAGGGGAGCATTCGAGATATACTGGGAGTTATGTGTTTGATTTGGTGAATTGAAAACATGGACTGGAAACTAAGTACAGAGTCAAGGCTTGGCATGGTGAAAGAGAAGTGCCAAAAGCTTACCGTCTACACGAACATGTTCGTTGGGTGTCCCGGTGTGAGGTTGTGAAGCTGCGGTTTCCACATGACTAAGACAGCAGGCTGGAGGCCATGAGTGGCCAGACCCGCGAGATGCTGTGGTCACATACCTTCCTTGGGCTGACTGCGTGTATCGAGCTGGGTGGCATCGCACTCGCATGGCATCCTGTACCAGAATAATTTTTGGAAAAGATTCTAGAAGATAGAATGTGGCAATCAGTATAACTCGACGATCAACCTAAGTGGCATACCGAAAACATTATCACTGCTGTGATTGTATCATTCCAACAACTTCAACAGCATTCACGCAATAGATGTGTAGGCATTTGCGAAGAAAAATCATCAATCGTCGTCCCTCGTTATTAGTGGCTGTGCGATAGAGGTATAGTGCGTGCCGCATCCGTTCCGCATCATGTCTCATGCAATTACGAGGTACTAGTAGCCAGAGGGAGCATAAGACGGTTGTCGCGAGGCATGTGAATGACGACTTACCGACAACTTCCGTAGCACACGTCACGCAATGGACGACCTGCTGATCAGGATTCTGATTGGTTGAGAGCCCTCGGGACGCAGGTAACTCGCGTGCCGAACCCTAATTTAGGAGTCTTATTCAGGCCTAACGACAAATCAAGGTTTCAGCGGAATTTCATGAGTGTCAATGTCTGTAAGAAATTAAGACTGACCATTATACCGCACCCTATCGCATCCGTGCTGCAACATACCCAGTTTGTTCTCTGGGTTTTAGACTCTTTCGAAGATACGATGTATGGCGCATAAATGATGGGCTGGATGGTAAGTCAGTTATGATGGAGCTCGCCAACAGTGATTATTGAAATTGAGAGTGAAATATCTTGATTTGGTGCGGTGCGGCAGTGATGCGTTAGTGGTGCGGCAGGATGCGGCAAAATACCTGAGCCCGTTCACATGGCCCGATCAGGATATTCGACACAGCCACTTGGGAGCAGCTTGCCACTCTGGAAAGTCACAAAAACTATATCAAAGCCATCTCCTTGTCTCACAACAACCGCCTCCTCGCAAGTGCATCATGGGATAAAACAGCGCGTATATGGAACCTCGATACCAACCTCCCAATCGGACCACCCCTCCAGCACAAAGATGAGGTGGAATGTGCAGCCTTTTCTGCAAATGGACGGGTGCTAGTCACTGCTGGTCGCGACAAAAATGTGTACGCATGGGACATTCACGCCATTCTCAAACAAGCTGGTCTTGAAGACCTCCTTCTACCTCCATCTGATGTGAATCTCCTGATTTCTCACTAAAAACTATACTAATCTCCATCTCGCAGGTCCCTGCTCGAAAGTCATTAAAGGGCGTACGTGACGAGTTTCTTATTCGTTTCAACCATTCTAACCTCGTCACTCTAGAGCGGTGCTACCCGACTTCCACCTATCCAAGCCCGTCGAATATCGCCAGGTTTTTTTGATGGCGTGCAAAATAGCTCCCAGGTGAGTCATCTTCATAGATGTTTGACTAAGTTCCAACATCTGTATTCTCAGTCCTCCACTACCCATACTCGTTCATCCGCATACCACCCCCGCCGCACTCTCGCACCCCCTTCTGCAGATCTACATGCCCTACTCAATCGCATTTCGTCATTCTTCCACCACTCTCGATCCGATACCGATGCAGCAACTGAACTTCAGCAACGCCCAGCCCGCTCCATCTTCTCTCGCGGTCCTCGTGTTGTCGAAGTTGCAGCAGTACAGGACAGAAAGGTATGTCTTCTCGTCTATTTTCAATCTCAATATTTATCATTTCTCTCTAGCCATTAGCTGTTGCTCCCCAGCAGGTTCGACGTACACACGCTACTAGTACTACTACACCAGGTGCAACACCCAAGCCCATTCCATGGTGGGCTCATATCGTACTTTTTCTCTGCTGTGCATCTCCTCGCCAGCCAACTCAAACCCAGCAGCAGCAGCAGCAAAGCCAAGCGCACGGCCAGGTCCACACCCAAGGATCTTCATCACAGCCTGCCGCTTCCTCGACGTCCATGGCACCTGCACCTGCTATTAGCTCTGCTCCACCAAATACAGCAACCGTACAGTTGCAACCACTTCCATTGCGCGCTCGCGTTGTTCTTTTCCTCTGTTGTGCTTCTCCTGCACACGCTGATGGTCATTAATAATGTATCACATGGACAACTGTGTCGCATCTGTGTCCTGTTCTTTTTCACTCTCATATTTTTCTTCCTATCTTTCGCTGCATCATCAATATTACTTCCTGACTTGCATCGGACTCGATAACGTTAACTGTTGCGATGAGGAATGCTTTCAGATACTGATACTCGTCAAAGCGGACAGGATGTTCGCAGAGTTCACACCCGGACGAGCCAACGCCATGTCTCCTTTCAATGATGATCAAAGGGTCTGTCATTTAAGCTTGAGGTTGGAGGGAGCATCACACACAAGACCAAATGTTGTAGGTATCAACAAAGTCGCACTGCGCATGAGTTTGGGAATGCGGGAGGTGACAATGCAGTAGCTGTGGTATGGTCATGTAAATTGTTGCAACTATTGACTATTATTTCATAAGTCATAAACAGAGCATATTCATATTCATGAATCATAACGGAGTGCACTAAGTATTTCAAACAGAAACAACATGTCCACCGTGTTCTTGAAATCTAGGTTCATTAAGAGCCAAGACGGGCGGATGAATTCAACGAAGCGCGAAATACCGCGCTACCTTGCTCCGTACAACGATCAAATGGTTTGCAGCTTGGCCTGGACATCATGCATCATGCATCATGGATGGAAAGAAACTCAGTACTCATCACCGGTTCATATGCCTCGATTAGGACATTCGACACAGCCACTCTGAAAGACTGGGTCAACACCATCTGCTTGTCTCACAACAACCGCCTCCTCGCAAGTGCATCGGATGACGAAACAGCATGTATATGGAATCTCGAAACCGACCTCCCAGTCGGACCACCTCTCCAGCACAATGATTGGGTGTACAGCGTGGCTTTCTCTGCAAATGGACGAGTGCTAGTCACTGGTAGTAAAGACACAGGCGTACGCAGGGAACATTTACGCCATTATCAAACAAGCTGGCTTTGAGGACCTACTGTCCACTGATACTAATACTGTGAGTCCCAACACATCACCCACTCTTTTTCACTGATAGTATCTGCTATTAGGCATCTCAAGACAAGCCAGAAATAGAGCAGACACCCCGCTCCTCGGTGTCGTCGCTCAGCGGCAAGTCATTTTTGGAGGTATTTCACGTGCTTCCATCCCTTGTCATTCATTATACTAACAGCAACATTCCAGGCTGATGCTACGCGAGGTCACGACGAGTTTGGGGGTGATGATGAAGTCCCACCATGGTTTTTTTGACGGCATGGAAGCTGATGATGATGTGCGTCATCACATCTCTGAGTCTTAGTTCTTGTCCTGATCTCTGTGCCCTCAGTCATCCCAAACAGGTGGTGCCGCCGCCTATCTTCCTTCCTTTGCAAGTACACTCATCGCTCACTCCTCCATCGTTTTAGCCACCAAAATGCTGAAGTTTCCCATCCTCTAACGCTCTCAGGATTGCATCCACGCTTGCTCTTTGCTTGCCTGTCGTCACTTACTCACCGCCCTCCACCACAAAATGATGCACCAAATGAACTTCAGCTACCATCCACGCCTTCGCGGTTACATATACATGCCCTCCTCGCTCGCCTATCCTCACTTTTACCCCACTCTCAACTCAACACCGAAGAAACCGAACCACACACCGTAACTCCTTCGCGTTCAGATGTCCTCATGGGTGTCCTGTCTTCACGCGTCCGCTCTCAACCTCACGCCAACGGAGAAATTGAATTCTCGCAATGCGCAACGTGTCTTCATGTCATCGAGGTGGCTCCAATGCGGGATAGGGAGGTATGTATGTTTCCGGTGTCAGTCCCTGGCGTCTGGTGATCTTTTTGCAGGTATTGTATGTTGCTGATCCGGCGCAAGCAGATCGTCTACACCGTCAGTCTGTTGGCCCTCCTCATTCACGCCCCATTCGATTGTTGGGTCACATCGGGCTTTTTTACTGCTGTGTGTGTGATCGTTAACACACCGTTTGCAGTGCACAATTGACACAGCAGCAGCAAGGTCAATCGCAGGGCCCGGTATAAACCCAAGTGCTGACACTGCAAACTCCACTTGCCGCCCTCTCAACGTCTACAACACCTACTGTTCATGACATTCACACTACTGTGCTAGTTGCAGCAACCACGCAGCCGTGGCCCTTTCCATTGCGGACTCGTTTTGTTCTGTTTCTCTGCTGTGCTTCTCCCGCATGCACCAGATGGGCGTTAACACTGTAGCACACGCATGCCTATCTCATATGGTTATTTTACAATCATTTTCTTAGCTTTTTTCGCGGCATCTATGTCTCCTCGATCTCAGTTTGATTTCAATGATGCTCTCTTGATCCGTAGTCTATATGTTCATCACATATGGGCAGACATTTCCTCCCTATCAACAGATTTATCATGACTTATGTGGTGAACCTAGTTAGCAAGAGCCGATCAAAAGTTCTACCGATCACAATGGTAGGCTTGCCATCGATCTTCATGCTTTGTGTTCCATTCCGTTCATGCGCTAATACAGCATCGCCGTCGTCCTAACTCCAGGTGGGTCTTATCACCTAGTGATGTTCTTCGCACGATGTCTGAGGGATCTTGTCAGGTCTTGCCATCCCTGAGGCCTGAGAGTCCATTGATGTTGTTGCTTCATCATTCTAACATCTCAAAGCCGTTATTTGGAACATGTAAGTGAGACACCGGCCCCTCCTCAACTATGTGCTAATAGCGAGTGGCCATTATACATGGATTCTGCACTGTTGCCTTTGTCAATATCCTCATTGCGTCATTGCTATTCTGCACGCTACGTCCCGTACTGGTTCTCCATGCAAGTTACAGTCCACTCTGTCTGTCGGGTCTGAAATACTAACATATAATGCTTAGAACGGAGTTATTCACAACCAAGCTCATGTAATACCATCGATATAGACTGTTTGACAAACTATTCCTCATTCCAGCCTACCCCAGCCTTGACCCATATTTCGTGCAGTATGTGTTCAATGACAGCTATCATTTGAGTGAGCTCGTACCTCTTATTCTGGTCATCTTCTCTCTGACCGTCTACAGTGCGCAGTGATCCCAAGGAGCTACATATTTGACGCTATCGAGTTTTTTATTCTTTTGCTTCTTGAATTTGGTGCGTCGCCAGGAGAGAGTTTACACAGACACGCGCTGATTGTCATTTTTCAGGTCTCTTGTGCCTTACGCTCATATGCGCTTCCAGAGCCGGCGGTCAAACAATAGCCATCTGTACACTGTCCTTGTGAAGCATAACATATTCTACTATGTATGCGGTCTGTGTGAGTCGATGTTCTTAGGTCATTTTTCATGCTCATCAAATACTCCAAAAGATTTCCTCGGCTGTGAACGTCCTCGTATTGCAGCTCTTCCATGTGCGTGAGCCCACAAATTCATCTATCACCAAGTCATTAATTTTTCGTGCCCACAGGACGGAGACCAAGCGATGTTCCAAGATTGCGCGTTTTTATCCTGTTGTAAATCTCTACTAATGGCGCCCCCGAACACGTACTTACGTGCAGTTTTCAATTCATCGTCCTCGCTATCCTCGCCACGCGTATGCACCTCCATCTCTGGCATACAGACAGGTGCACATACGGCTCTAGTACCCTCATGTGTATTCCCTTGTCAGACTTCATCCGCAGGCAGTCCGGTGTAATGTTCAGCGTCGTTCCAACTTTCATGGTGTGGTGTTTGAACTGTACGAGGTGACTAGTCGATTTGGGAGTTCCATGCGCTTAAGAGTACAGTTTTTACTGTGGACGGAAGGCGATCTGGATGGACCTCAAGTTGATATGTTGAACATGGATAGACATCGGTCTTTCATTACGAGCAGCGGTAGATGTATGTATCAGCAACCATGTTTAGTCGCCGTCTGCACTTGCGTTTGCACGGTTTAACTTGAATCCCGTACCACTTCTGTCCCTGCTCTGATCCTTTGTCTGCCAATATGCCAACTTGACTGTCTGATGCTATAGTGAAGGAGTAAGGACGCGCCTTGGAAATGCGGCTTCATGAATTCCTCACCTTGCCCAGTTCTCCAGGAATTCCCCATAATTGTGTGCCGAGTTCTCAATGATAGCCTGTGTGATAAATCTCGCCTGCCCACAGGCCTCTGAACATTGGGGGTAGATCATCGTGGATACAGACGTGAAGGTGCACGAGCCGTCATGAGTCTCGCCACGGCCCTAAGCTTTTGGTTCATATCGAACGATTTGGGGCATCCCGGGTGCGTGCAGATGTAAGATTTTGTACCTGGGGGTGCGTGTGCTGGAAAAGTATGAGATTGCAACTGATTGTGCTTAGCAAACGCATCGTAACCCTCTACCACGCACTGAGAAAACAAAATTAGTATGGGTGGCTTGAATAGTCAAGATAAAACACATGACATACTAGCTGTGCGTATTCTCGTGCAGCTGGAGGCACGCTTGCTGAGTTTGTTCAAGTGTCACGGTTCCATGATGATCATCTGCTGAAGCCTCCATATTTCGAGAAGTCCGTGGAATATATTCGCCCCACATCATGATGTTGCAGATTCTGAAGTATACACACAGTCCGTGGCCCATCGATGATCAAATAACCAGTCGACAATCGTCCTCTTTTTTGTAAGGACCAGTGGGAACGGACGCGTGATGCATACTCGATAGTTTTCAAGCGATTGAAAAACCGCCATTTATCGTTTACAGACAACAACCGTGCCCTTGCAGGAAAGCATTAGCAACATGAACTAAATATAAAACGACCTACTTTGCGAGCAGGCATGCAACAGATAACGGAGTGCGAATCCTGATCCTCTATCCAGGTCTTCATTTCGCTGATTGAGAGGGAATCCTGCGCAGTGAAGATCTAGTAGCAGGAAGCCATCAGGAGCAGACACGTCTGCTTATTCTTGACAATCTACTTCAAAATATACAGGGAGTTAGGGAACCAATGAATCATCAGCGAGTTTGCCGAATACATGACCCACCCTGAAGCTTTCTAATCCGAGAGAGATCAAGCAAGCATCGATCATGATGTCAATCCAGAGTGAAACATGGACACGCGTAGACTGATGGCTGGACTTGGTGATAATCATTCGCCTGGTGGGAAGCCATTGCGTGGTCCTCGAATTTCGAAAGGCGGTGCGCATAGATCGGCGGAAGTCAGAGGAGGGAACAGGGAACGGCTGGACGTACTGTAGCAGAGTGTCGAACGATGTTTGCAGGAACTACAGTTACGTTGTCCTGAAGTGGTTGAAAACGCAAGTTTGCAAAGTGTCGATGTATCTGGGATTGCCACCATGGCAAGTTTGGTTCATCATGGCGATGCAAGGCGCTGGGATCGAAGACAAGGGGGAAGGAGTCCATCAGAAGGAAGAATATCACCACAGCTTGCAGTCTTATGAACACAGGATCGGGTGACGACATGCTGCACAGCCCGAAAACATGCATGTCGAAAATTCGAAGACATCGAGCTCGAACATAAGCAGGAAGAAGCATCTGAAATTGAAAGGGATCCCCGTCGAAGGTAGTCGCCACCATCGAGATAGTCAATCGATATAGAAAGTCGCGTACGACGCCGGTTACGGACCTGAGCGCTTCATCTACACAGCAATTAGCAAACACGAGGATGACGCATGGGATGAAGATTAAAAGACAGTTTGAAAGAACAGATGCTCAGCTTCCTCGACTCTAACCCCCGCAAAAATCTCTTGCGCATTCTTGAATTACACTGGCAATTCACACAATTCCAAAATTGACTTCAGGGTGATTGATATAAGCAGACTGTTTGGTGAATAATGGCTTATGCATTTCTATTAGCGCGAACTGAAGTGAAAGAAAATTGGCACATCGACTCACCAGAATATTTGCCGTTGCCAGACAATTCGGTTTGATTCAAAGAACCTCGAGGCTTCTCGCATAGATCTCCAAATACTTGAGGCCTCTGGCGCCGACCATGTCTTCCCAGACCAGCAGGAAGCAACAGACGCCAGAAGTCACATCCATCAAGGAGATGCGAGGCCATACCAGCTGGGTGCAAGGTGTTGTGCACCTGCCTGGGCGACGACGGATCGTTACATGTTCATTGGACGGCTCTCTACGACTATGGGACTTGGAGAGTGGCGCACAGATAGGCGAGGACTGGAAAGATGAGAAGGCGGAGAAATCAGGGGTGTGGGACATTGCATTGGCCCCAAACGGGAAGACACTTGTCACCGGAAGTAGCGATAGGAAAGTGAAGTTGTGGGACGTCGAGACGGGAAAGGTCATCCAAAGATGGACAGGGCACACTGGGTGTGTGATGTCAGTGTGCCCAGTGTGTGATGTCAGTGTGCTGGAGTGCAGGTGGTAATCGAGTAGTGAGCGGATCCAGGGACGGGACGGCAAGAGTCTGGAATGCCAAGACCGGAGAAACAATCCTGAAAATCAAGACTGGGCACAAGTGTGTGTACACGGTGAAATACTCGCCCGATAACAAACAAATTGCGACAGGAGGAAACATCGAGTATGCTGCAAAAATCTGGGATGCGAAGACCGGCGAGCTGATCAAAACACTCAAACACGATTGGATAGTTTGGAGCTTGGCCTGGACATCGGACGGAAAGAAACTTATCACCGGTTCACATGGCTCGATCAGGATATTCGACACAGCCACTTGGGAGCAGCTTGCCACTCTGGAAAGTCACAAAAACTATATCAAAGCCATCTCCTTGTCTCACAACAACCGCCTCCTCGCAAGTGCATCATGGGATAAAACAGCGCGTATATGGAACCTCGATACCAACCTCCCAATCGGACCACCCCTCCAGCATAAAGATGAGGTGGAATGTGCAGCCTTTTCCGCAAATGGACGAGTGCTAGTCATTGGTGGTCACGACAAAAATGCGTACGCATGGGACATTCACGCCATTCTCAAACAAGCTGGTCTTGAAGACCTCCTTCTACCTCCATCTGATGTGAATCTCCTGATTTCTCACTAAAAACTATACTAATCTCCATCTCGCAGGTCCCTGCTCGAAAGTCATTAAAGGGCGTACGTGACGAGTTTCTTATTCGTTTCAACCATTCTAACCTCATCACTCTAGAGCGGTGCTACCCGACTTCCACCTATCCAAGCCCGTCGAATACCGCCAGGCTTTTTTGATGGCGTGCAAAATAGCTCCCAGGTGAGTCATCTTCATAGATGTTTGACTAAGTTCCAACATCTGTATTCTCAGTCCTCCACTACCCATACTCGTTCATCCGCATACCACCCCCGCCGCACTCTCGCACCCTCTTCTGCAGATCTACATGCCCTACTCAATCGCATCTCGTCACTCTTCCACCACTCTCTATCTGATACCGATGCAGCAACTGAACTTCAGCAACGCCCAACCCGCTCCATCTTCTCTCGCGGTCCTCGTGTTGTCGAAGTTGCAGCAGTACAGGACAGAAAGGTATGCCTTCGTGTCCATTTCCATTCACAATGCTTGATCATTTCTCTCTAGCCATTAGCTGTTGCTCCGCAGCAGGTTCGACGCACACACGCTACTGGTACTACTGCACCAGGTGCAACACCCACGCCCATTCCATGGTGGGCTCATGTCGTACTTTTTCTCTGCTGTGCATCTCCTCCCCAGGCAACTCAAACACAGCAGCAGCAGCAAAGCCAAGTGCACGGCCAGGTCCAGACCCAAGAGTCGTCATCACAGCCTGCCGCTCCCTCGACGTCTGCTCCTGTCACTAGCACTGCTCCACCAAATGCAGCAACTGTGCAGTCACAACCACTTCCATTGCGCGCTCGCGTTGTTCTTTTCCTCTGTTGTGCTTCTCCAGCGCACGCTGATGGTCATTGATACTGTATCACATGGACAACTGTTTCGCATCTGTGTCCTGTTGTGTTTTACTCGTATTTTTCTCCCCATCTTTCTCTGCATCATCAATATTGCTTTTTGACTTGCATCTGACTCGATAACGCTCACTGTTGCGACGAGGAACGCCCTCAGATACTCGTGAAAGCGGACCAGAGGTTCGCAGAGTTCACATCCAGACGAGTCAATGTCATGTCTCCTTTCAATGTTGACCAAAGGGTCTGTCAACTAAGCTTCAGGTTGGAGGGAGCACCACACAGAAGACCAAATGTTTTAGGCAAAGTCGCACTGCGCATGAGTTCGGGAATGCAGGAGGTGGGCACGTCTAGGTGAAAGGTCAAATCTTGAACGATATGTGTGCATCGTTATAATATTTAGTATGACCATCCGATTCATCCCGCAGTGGCACAGTCCAAACTCAGTCACGTCAGTTAGCTACCCTGACCGTGTTCTTCTGATTTTCGAAGCTGGGTACTAGTCTGTGACTCTGCGTCTGTACAGCGACTCGGAATTTTTATAACAAGTTTCCGTCGATGGTAGCTTTCAACGCAGTTGGACTTGCGCGGGCTTTTGATACACCGATCGACCGGTGTGACTGCATGCGACCCTTTCATCAAAATTCGCTTCTAGATCTTTGCGTTCTCAAGTTTTGTGAGTGACACTGCACCTGAGTGCCTGATCAAGCTTACTGGTTTGAGATTGCGGTCAGGGTATCCCGCTGTTGGAGCTGGACACCTGGATCGGATGCATCATGATACAACTTTACTTCGGTTCAGGCTTCCGACGAATAGCTGTGTCTTTGACACGGTTCTGAACAGCCAATGGTGATCACTACTCGGAATGGGTCCTTATTGGACTTCACATCCGCGGATCGCCATACAGTTTTTCGAAAACCCGAAATTCACTGATGAGACTACTGGAGGAGTTGTCCCTGAACTGTCTGATGAGCCTGCAGACATGTGTATTAGTATCTCGGGAGTAACAGAGTACGAGTGAGGCACCGACATCACACAAGGTATGTACCTGATGATGCATACAGTTATTAATATTGCTGGAAGTCGTTTGATTGGGTTGTCGTGGATGTGAAATATGAAATACAGGTGCTGGCGCAGATGGCTATATTCTGGCACGCTGCAACGTCATGGAACCAGCTGACTACAACTCGTTCCCCGCGCATAATCAGCCTCACAGCCCTCCAGCGCCCGAAGTTCGACAACTCCCATCTGAGAAACCCTTGCGTACCCGCGGACACACCCCACCCCTGTTAGCCTTGTGTTGGCTTCCGATGCTCTACTGCCCCAAATTCTCGTACAGGACACCCCAGTACTTGGTTCGCAATCATACCAACATGATTCACGACAACGGAAAATGGTAATACTGTCTACATCGATCACTTCCCCAAGAAAAACAATAAATAAGATTTTAAAAAATGGAACCCTCGACACAACACCCAGATGCGCTAGGTGACCGAAAGCACAAATGATACATTTCCATTCAATCGCGGCTGCTGACTTGGTATACACTGGCAGGGGGATAGATTACTCTAGTGCCCCAATCAGACCATAGATGAGGCAAATCACGCGTTCAAAACTCAGCAGTTCGCCAACCGTCCACAATATCTGAATGAACATGAGACTGTGCCTCGATACTGCAAGGGAAGATCGCAGGACAGCTGAAGCAGCGAAACTATCAGCAACCAGATTCAAAACGACACGAAAAAACCAAGTACATACCGGACCACCCCCGCAATGAACTCAGGAGTGAAGCTGATCACTTTGCCCTGGTCGTCTCTAGCAGACGAGATGTCCAACGTGGCCAACATGGTCACGATGGCGGACCAAGTGGATGCGTCGGCTGTGTATCGCCCGGATCAAAATGCAACAAAGTTGTAAGCCGAGCTTACGCATTACGCACTATGACGCACTGCTTATGCACCTTCATCTCTGATTGGACACCCTTACTTATTTGCCTCTGTTTTCCGCTCTGACAGAACTCCTATATATACTGAACCTGTATCGTATGTATGCGGTACCGCCTCTTATCCTGATGGGGACGGACCTGGACATATCCGCCGACCTAGACCAAAAATGTATTCTGCAGGATCATCTCGGGTCAATGCGCCTTCACCATCGATAAACCTCTCTGGTATAAAACGAGATGCATCAGGGTACCGCTTTTCATCCCGTGTGATGCCCCTACAATCAAGTCAGTAAGATGAAAGCTGGGAGGAAGATATTTGACCATGTGTTGTGTGTGATGATCGCGCCTAATGAAACGGTATTATAAATGATCATCGTGTTGACGGGACAAAAAAACAGTAGAACGGACCTTTTGGAATGAAATAGCCATTGTATACGTCATCGCTCGAAGCAGCATGTGGTACGCCTATGAAATCATCTTCAGTAAAAGCCAGATCACTTAGCGGGGGAAGAATACCATACCAAGGGGTACAACAGGCTCCCACTTAAAAGTCTCCCGTACGATCGCATCGATGTAGGGTAATGACGCTCGATCCTCGAACGTTGGCAGTCGATCCCTCCCAATAAATGCATCGATCTCCGCTTGTGCGCGTTTTTGGACGTGGGGATTTAATACCATCGCCAACACAAAAACCATCAAAGTTGCTGCAGTCTGTAATGAGGACAAGGGATAAGGCCAAGGACTCGACAAGAAGGTGGAGGTGGTGTTGGGGACTTACTGTTTCATATGAAGCTGTGTGGTGTTGAGATCACAACGTTAGTTTTATAAAGAATACTTACTTACCTACAACAGCAGTGGTAGCTGCTTTCTTCAACGCATTCTCAAATGCAGGTTTAGTTTCCTCCTCTTGCATCTCCATCCTCCGTAAATTTTCAGCAACCATTGATGATTGAGAAACGGAACCGTCGGGCTTCAAGTTGGCAAGGGTCGAGGGTCGAATCAAAAATCAAAAATCAAAAATCAAAGTCAATGTCAAAGTCAATATTCTGAACTGAGAGAAAAAGCAAAGAAGGGTACGTACCGTATGTTGCAACACATATTGAAATGGCACGTTTTTCATTCTAGTGACGCGCTCGAGCGAGGATCGAGCACCGCGCTTGATTGAGGATCCCCAGCACCAGTCGGGTACGTTTAGGACTATATGCATGTCATCTCGACGTTTTTCTCATCTGCGAGAGGTGAGCTCACGAAAGGGGAAGGTCCGGAGCAACAATGATCTCTCTGGTATCAACAGAGTCAAGCCCGGAATCAGTGCATCTATGACGATCTGCACCATAGGATCATCACAACTGATAACGAGAATCTGTTCACATGTAAATAATTAAAAAAAACATTCAGTTTGGAAAACAAACGTTTACTGACGTTGCGAAGTGGTGATGGAAATGTTGAGGGTCATCGATGAGGTTGACGACCATTTCACAAGCGCGCTTGATCTGCATCGGGCGGAATTTGACAGCAGATTCTGGACGGAAAGTTTGATGGAAGAGGCGTCGGCAAAGACGCCATTCATCACCATAAGCTATGAAACCAAAGTTGACCGACCAGCCGTACCTGCAAGGACCTCAAATTGAATTCATAAAAGAATACTAAAAGAACGCACGGTTCGAGTGTGGCTAGGTATGGTCGATCGGAGTAAATACGGGAACGCTTATCCAACAAGGCTTCTGCGATGGGCTGAGAATTGACCACGACCATTTCTTCGTTCAGGATTCGCAAGAAAATCATGTCGCCTTTATGATGGTTTATAGGAGATGTGAACTGTACTGTTTCGGCACGTACCATACTCAGCACACCATTCGGTATAAGTCAACCAAGGCTCGAGAGAGTTGACTGATAAGATGTTCCCTATCAGTGGGAGCGGCACTGGGCCAGGAGGAAGAGGGGGGTTATTCTGTCTCTTTTTGATCAACTGCCTGAGTGCCGTGAGGGCGACAAAGGAAAGAAAGATGCTGGCGAGGATAGCAAGGTGACCATTAACTGCAGGGGGCATAATGATTTGAGCAGTTAGATAACAAACGCGAGGATCTTTATAACCTGTACGTAGTGAATTGCGACCCGTATTTCACGGAAACACATTATAATGTGACTCGGATATGAGTTTGATATCGCTATAAATACCTTGCTTTTCTCGCTCCAGTCACGTCGACTCCGACAGGGGGCAGCATTCGGACCAGATAAGGTAAAGAAGAACATGATCAGAAGGAGAAGGTGTGAGATAGTGCGAACTTGCCCATCTTTGCTGCATCATGATATCATCGTGTATCACCACGCACGTTCACCAGGACTGTAACCTTGTACCTCTTCCTATTACAACAAATTTGAAACTATGTATGTGAGCGAAGGGTGGAAAATGATTGAATGAGTGGAATTTTCTATCAGGGGTTGTTGATGAGTCTGCCTTTTAAGGTGGTAGAACGTACAACAAGTCAATTTCAACCGTGACATACAAAACTGCTTCTGTGGTTACTCCGGCGTTACTCCGAGTATTCGCGAGAGTTCGTCGATGTAGTATCGAAGGAACTGCGGAGGTCGAGGCGGGTAGGCTGAGATTACGATGAAGGCCAAGAGGTGTGCGTTCGCAGAATGCCGAACACCCACCTACAAATTGTGTAAGCAAAAAACTTTAAAATCACAGCCACATGAAGCTTCCCGAGCATCGTTCTGAGCTTCTCTATACTGACTTCAATTCTACATATAATCGTTCATTACATACTAGAGGGGGGGTATTTTTACTACCAGAGAACATGTTTAGATAGTCGATTCAATAAAAAACACGCGTTAAACAAAGTTGTATGCTAAATCAGTGAAGACATGAAAAAAAAAGTAAAACACGTGATACTATCGCGTGACGTCAAGTCTCGAGCATTGACGCGTCTCAAGCCTTGTCTGAACCCACTACATGTAATAGATTCATAATGTACCCCCCTCAATATGCCCATTGGTTTCCGCTAGAAGACGACAGCTCATCGCAAAGCACGCACGAAGGACATTCACGCAGCCCCGACATAGATTTTCAAGTACCACTAGACGATCAATATGAGTATTATTCACCTAATTCCCCCGACTCTGGCTTCTCAGTTCCAGCCTCGTCCGAAGCTTGCGATTCCCGAATCACAATCGCGTGTTCCGAAGTCGACGTTCCCGCACTTCTCAAATTAAATACTCCCGACTCTCTATTTCGATTATTCCAATCTCAACACCTGGAAGTTAGTATAAGCCTGCAACAGAGATGGAGACTGCGATGTCCTGATTGCAACGAATGGTCGCAAACGAGCATCCCTTCTGCCGTTCCGCTATGGTCTGAAGGCCAATTCAATTCCTTGAGTAATCACCGTGGCAGCAAGAAGTGCGCGCAGTCGGTAATGAAAAAAAAGAAGCAGCTTCCAGCTGGGAACGTGTTTGATGGGCCAGTCACCCGGTCTGATAGTATTACATCAAATCAAAGGTACGTTTCATATCATTTGTTGATCGATCGATACCATTATGTCACTGATATCAGGTATCCGAGCATTATGTCTCCTCTCGACGAGCGCGCTTGCGCAGGTATTCCCATCAATTGGCCAGACGACGTGCGCCCTTTTCTTGTCATGTTCCCTTGGGAGAGCTATCACGACGGGCCGAATGCTCTACCATTCACTGTCGATATCACACACCCGTCTGAACCTCGTGCTCGTTCCAAGCATTGCGACCCCAACACATTTGACGGATCCCCCTGCGGTGAGTGTGCTATTGTACATAAGCATATCTCTCGGCTGGTCGAAATTGCCCGGGACCCGAAGGCACACACAAACTACAAGTACCTAGGCCTCGCGCATATGCAGGACATCGCCAAGATGTATGCTGCGCAGGTTAAGGAATTAAAACTGCAGGTAAGCACGTTTTTTTTCGCGTATATACATTCCTACTGACTACAAATACTAGGCCTGCAATGATTCCCGCAAATACATGACATCCCTCACACAGCTCAACGACTACAGCCGCCTCTTGATGGCAATATCTGAAAATGATGTCCCCCGTCTCCAGCAAATTATCAAGATCGCGTTGGACAATGGCGCCAGTGTCCGCGAGGTCGTCAACAAGCTAGAAGACGCCATTGAGGGAGTATATCGCCCTCGAGGATACGGCTCTAGTGATATCGACATCGCTACTCTAGTATATCGTCTCGGAGGACGCCAACTTCTTTACGCGCTCAATCACCAGATTGGTGTGCCCTCCATTCGCACTCTTCGAGCTCGGTCCACGTTCACTACCATCACGCCCACCATCGGACCCATTCGGCCTGAGCAGTTTGACGACAACATACGCAATATCATTCTCAATACTCGGGACGCTACAACATCTCTACGCGGAGTCAGCTTTATGATTGACGAGATGGCCCTTGAAGAGATGGCGATCCATTTCGGCAAGCACAACAAGATTGGTGGTCTTTGTTGGAAACACTCCCACCTCGTTGATCCGGTCTTGCGCACATATGACTCCGCTGTTCGCATTGCTCAGAAGATCCACAACCAGGAAGTACACCTCGGTAAGGAGGTCACGGTAATTGGTGTGGCATGTTTTGGGGAGGATGAACTGTACCCCGTGTTAGCAGCTCCAACCTGCAAGACTGAAAATGCTGCTGACATGGAGGGGATTCTCACTCGCGCTATCGAGCGCTGGAGTGCAACAGGCACTGATACACTTGTCGGACCAGTGTGGTCATTTGCCACAGATGGTGATGCAACACGCCGTGCTGCAGGACACAGGCTCTTTGTCAAGACACCCCTCTCATCATATTCACCACTATACGCTACTTTGTCGGATATGCCTGGGCTGAACACCTTCACAGGTGACAACGAGGTGACACTGGATTTTGACTTCAAGCACATCTTCAAACGTGAGTTTTGTTTTGTTTTCGTTGAGTATGCATTCTCAATTGACTTAGGTATATGCACGCTTATTCGCTCCCCTGCGGGTATCACACTCAACAACGGTCGTATCATTAACGCAATGATGCTCTCGCGGTACCTTATTTGGTTACCTGCTCATGATGAAGCTAGCTGTTACCAAACTTCTCCACCCTGACGATCCTCAAGACGTTCCGCGTGCTATCGAACTTATGCAAGCCATCGTGTCACTCTCAAAGTCTCAGCAAGCAAGCATCGACAATTCATTCTCTACCGATATCGACTTATGTGCGGACTTGATGTCCGTCAAGCTTCTCAGTGACATCATTGAGTCGATCCTACTTCCGTTTATCGACATCTCTCTCTTCGCTAACTGAACAAGTTCAGTACCTTAGTCGTTATGCCCACCTCTCATTTGCAATATTCCGCTCGCACCGCCGCGCATTTATGCCTTATCAACTCTACTACGACACGCATACCATGGTAAAGAACATCATGTTCTGTATTCGGAAACAGCAGATTCTTGATCCGGGAGAGAAGTTCTTCGTCGGAGACTCTGGCGATGATCGCCTGGAGCTTCATTTCGGTCGCACCCGAATGATCGGAGGCCACAATTCAGGATGTTCTTATTCACAGGTTCTCGATCGCTTGGGGGCTGCTAAGGATATTGACGGTGTCTTCAAGCGGCACCCTGAGCTCGATCCAGGTCACCTGTCGTCTCAAGCTAGGCACACGACATGACACCGTCGACCACATCAATCGTGTTATGTGGAGGGGAGATATCGTTTCCGGGCGATGTGATCTGCCTTCAGCATGGCAAACGGGTCGGGACATGGCCTTAACAATCCTTACAGCGTCACAGATCGATCCGATCAACTTTTCATTTCCGACTCTCTTCTCTGATCCCGCTGTTGACATGCTTCGTCCGTTCGGTATGAACAAATACTTAGGAATCTCTGACGAAGACCCAGAGGATGTCAGTGTCCCTCCTCAGGCTATACCTATTGCATTGCCCCTCCCTCTTCCATATCCCGATATCGCACACACAGATGTCAATGATGAGTTTGCTGAGCTGACGTTTGAGGAAGCATTGGTCGCACAAGCCGACGCAGATGTACCCTCCACTCAATCGCATCAAGTTCAGCCTGATCCGTCTGCCCCCCCTCTTCCAGGAGGCCCAGGAGTACGTCCCGAAGACTACTTACTGTTCAAAAACCGCTGGATCCACAAACAAACCATATGCCGCCTCGTCATCAACAAAGATTTCATATCGAAATCTTGCAACCGATTGGAACGTGTTCGCGCAGGGTACACCAAGGTCAACAAGCGTATCGACATGTCAGCGGGACGTATTACGGACGGCAATTTATTTCTGGTTGGCGACATATTCCTAACACTCATTCGTTCCGGCCGTACAGTTTCTCTTGGCATTCTTCGTTCAACTTCTCTCGTCCTCAACAACATCTCCCGGTCATCCGTCAATGTTACAATTATGAAGGCTGCACGCACAACTGCGAAAATAACCGGACAACTACTTACCATTGTCGCCGCCAATCACTCCTCAGATTCATCCCTGTCCTCGCTGCAATTCCTATGGAACGGAGGGTACGTCAAGAGTCATTCGCTCATTCAAGGCACATCGGACTCCACAGAGCGCGCGGTCGTCGTCAGTGTCCCTGGTTCGCTTGTCGAACCAATCAACCCTGAACCGACCTTCATCCGGCTTCGTGACGACATCAACACGGACGACTTTGTGGAGATCAAAGGGGGGCAAAGTACGTGGCAAGTTTCTCAAGGCGCTCTTGAAGCTGCCTGCGGACTCCTCTGGGAGAAGAGCCTTGAAACCAGCGTGCCTCCTAAGTCCCTAGTGTCCGTGACTCCCTCTGATATCAAGACATTTCCTTATCAACTTGCTGATGGTATGTCCTTTTTTTTAATGGCAGGCGCGCAACTAACAATTTGCAGGTACTCCGGCTATTCCTTGTGTTGAGGGAACCAACCTTCTCATAGCCTCTGATGGGGAGCGCATAACGACTTGCTGTCTGTGCGCTGCTAAGGTTACAGACATGCGCGCTCATGTTGGACTGCACATTCTTCGTGCATTGACTAACACAGCCGAGGAGTTGAATATGGTGGAACCGGTAAGTTTATTCACTTATGTAGTATACATGGGTACTAATCTACGCAGGTTGGCACCAACCTTCCTTGCGGCTTCTGTGGACGATCCGGTCGGCCTGAATGCACTATAACCATCAAGCTAAGTGCTAACAGTGCCCCGGTTTTGTCTACGAAATGCATGTATCGACACTCGTTCAAATACGCTTACGCAGATGCCGGCTCGAAGAACAAACCTTCGCGTAACATTCCCCTCAAGTGTGAACTGTGTAATCCGACTCTACCTCCCGAACCTGGAAGAACATTCCGAAGGGCTCCGCTCGCTGCTGTAGACGCCGTATGGCGATACAATATGCCCGAACACATATTGAAGGAGCATGAAGAGTATGCGATACCGGGATACAAGACGATGGGGGTTCCCTTGCCTGCCTGTATGTTGCAGGTAATGGCTCTCACTGATCTCGAGCAGACGGCCGCACGTATACCACAGGAACACAGGCTGCTCACTTGTGATGATCCATTGGAGAAAGAGAATCATGCAGGAACCAGTTTCGAGATCTGCTGGAAAACGTCGGGCTCTTCAACCTGCTTCTTCCCTGCCTGCTAAACGTTCTCGTATTGCTATGCAACCGCTTCACTTATCCCCTCGTACTTCGATCGTTGGATAGACTCGGACTTGTTTGTTTTGATACTTGCTTTGCTTCCATACTTGTTTTCACTCATGTTTTTCCTTCGTTGATCACTCATTGTCACGCTATGGATGGTATAGGTTTCTATCGCATTGCACTTGCTACTGTACTACTTGTTTTTGTTCCGTTCTCTCGCAATTCTCTCGGATCAAACGTTGAATGAGATAAGACGCATATGATTGATTGCATGACAAAGCACCTATATATGGTCTAATTAACGTGACTATCACGCTGTCACAGGTGGTGGGGGGCGTATGAGAAGCTTCGGTAGGTATATGTCATAAACTTCTCGATCGCACTCCTCTTGATGTCAGTGAATGTGCAAGTTACGGCCGGTCTGGGTGCAGGCCTGCGCAGACTCTAGGTCTCCGTCTGTGCCAATGGCTGGGGGCACGCTCGGCAAGTCGGCAAATTGAAGCTCAGCTTGTTCCGTGCTCCTATGCGCTCACAACCAGTATTCCACCACCACCTTGGCTTGCGCCAGTGTGGGTATTGTCCAGATGAGGTCCTTGGTAATCCCTTGTAATACATCTACAGCATCTACCGAGAGGGTGGCCCGTGCAGCAAGAAATGTGTTAATGGAGGGGGGCAGGACTCTGTAGAATGTCGTCTTTAAAGCTGGCTCGCACAGCAGAGGAAGAGGTTGAAGTCGAGAAAGGGCATGGCAGCGAGCTCGGCGTGCTGCTGCATAGCTGCAAAGATAGACCCGACGTCCATGGTCCGTGCTCTGCGTGTGGAGAGGGCGGGCTGCGATGGGCAGCAGGTGGTCAGCCGCTGACAGGTTCAAACTCCGTCAACCGTGCCGAGCGTGCACCCAGTCTTTGGCACAGACGCAGACCTAGAGTCTGCACAGGCCTGCACCCAGACCGGCCATTTCAGACTCGTCCTCTGATGTCAACACCACCAAACCTATTGGTGCTTTCGTCACCTTTTTATAAAATCGGAACGATCAGGTCAACAGCCACTCCTTGCACGATGGAAATGCGTTCGGACGAAGCAAGAGTGCTTGTTATATACACACTGTGGGAAGTAAAAACACTGAAAATCAGTGTATAGAATCCTGAAAGTCAATGTTCAAAATACTGACTTTCAGGGTTTTGTGCATTATGACCGCAGTCATAGTCAGAACTAAAAGTTATGCTATGCCAGAATTCAGTGTCTAGAGCCCTGAAAGTGACATTTTTCAGTGTCAAAAACACTGACATTAATGATATTGAGTTTCGCAAATAAATTCACAAATTAAAAAATACCATTTAGTGGGGTTGAACTCATAACCTCCCAAGCTCAGGAAACACCACGGACAATTCCGGCTGACGCACAACCCGTTAAGCCATAAGGCCTTTAGAGATTATGGTAAGAAGTGGTATATATGTAACTCGCGTGGACTTAGAAAAAAAATGACGAAGACAATACCTTATAAAATAATCTGATGCAAGCTATTCAGTGTTTTAAGTACTGACAGCACTGGTCAAATGAACTCTCAAAAATCAGTCAGTGTTTTAATCACTGACAACACTGGCCAAGTGAACGCTGAAAAATCAGTCAGTGTTTTAAGCACTGACGGACGTGAACACTGAAAATAACGGGGTTTTTTTCCAGTGTCTACAACACTGGGATCTGTCATTCAGTGTTTCTCACACTTTACTTTCAGGGTATTTACTCCCCACAGTGTACACAGGTGGGACTATCGGAATGCTTGCCAACTCACGAGGTTACGTTCCCGAGCCTTATTTCCTCACTGACACCCTTCGGAGCCAAAAACGCTTCCATAATCCTTTGCAAGACTCCCTTTTTTTTAACGCTGCATCCATAAAGAGCTATAGAGAGTGGAGCTATAGCGGAAAGTCCACTCCAATCAGCTTAGACAATGACACGACTCCAGGTGCATCCGATGAACCCACCCTTCTCGTCAGATCCTGCCGCCCAATTGGCAGCACAGGTACCCTTTCTCCGTCTATATTTTTGCAGATACAGAATGTGATTGAGAAAATGCATCGGCAAAACATCCGAAAGTATGCAAACACTTTAGCAGCCGATACAAGGTGTACAATTATTACATTCCCTACAAGATAGTGACTAACTTATGAGTAGGAATACAAGTCCGTGCATGCGACTGTTTTCAATGCATAATCCCACATGGCTTGTTTGCCTTTACATACTCCCACAAATTGTGTTTGTGTTGGTATACATCTGTAAGTCTTGTCACATTTGCACCCCCGGTGGACACTTCCATGGGTCATAGAATCTGATGCATACTGCTACCAGCACAATAAGTATAATTGGCTGGAATATGGTAGCTAGTTATATATAGTCCGTATATCATGTTCACAATGTCATCACCCTTGACCAATTTCAAGCATGATTACCTTGATCTGGAGTCATGGCACAAAAACACGGAAACATGTCGTCGATCATGGAGGTTGGACTGGATTAGCACGAGAGAACTGTAAGCCAGTTTTTACGCTATCTCTTAAAATTTGCTACCTCAAGAGACTTTAGGATCTACCTGGTGACCACTGCTCCGCATTAAACTGGTGGTAAAAGTGAGCCGACTCTCCCATGTTAACATTGACTAGGATATGTATAAATGAATGATTGTTAATTGGCGTTTTCACAGGACAGCGTCTCGTACCGCACGAGTTTCCACAACATAGTCTTGTGAAGTTTGCGACACAAGCGGGACAACTTGCCATAAAATGAAAGAATGAATCTTTGTGTGCATCATCGTCATGTCGAATCTTGTAATGCTTAAGTTCAGAAAACTTGGTTTTGCGACTTTGCTCCCTACAGCGAGCAAAGTCTTCTTAGGTATCATGCAGTTTTGAATATCGCCTCTCCCAATGTTCTATGAATGTTGGCTAACATGTCGCAATCGCAACTGACATGATAAGTGGTTTTATTTGGATCTTGCTGGACAATATGTAATATCTAGCCAGAAAACACCACAAAGTGAATGAAGAGACTCCTGTGCAACCTTCTACAGTGCAGAGCGTCGTGCTAAACTCGTTTAAAAAATGTAGTTGAACTTCACAGATGTAATAAAGCCTTATATCTTTGGGTCTTTGACATCTTGTGAGTGTTGGCTACTATGTGACGAATGTGGTGTGAATGGTAAGATGATTATCGTGGATCTCACTGGACAACATGTACTATTGCGCTGGACTATGCCGCAATCCAACAGAATTTAGTTCAATTCTCGGATACATCAATGATGGCCTAATTAATGTGGCATCACGTCAACATCGCAAATGTAGTTTTGAAGCCCATAAATTCGATTCTGTTTGTACTACTAATACATTGTATATTGGCAAGATAGACAAAGTAAAGTACTGTACACTCCGAGCCCGGACTAGTCCAGGATTCAAGTTTATCGAGGAAGCGCTCATCGGGCAATAGAAGTCGTGGCAACCAACAACCGCTCAGTCTTCTGCGGTCGATAATCTGACACGTTCCTGCGCCCAAATACTTGTCTTTGAAACGGTGATGTTAAACGCATGAAATATAGATAAGTAGCGCTACTCACTGATTCCACCATAGTAAGAGGTTATCCACTTCCTTCATTGCTTCTTGCGAGGGACAAACCTTGAAATAATCAACAATGTTGTGGTAAAACTGTTCTTGGTCGAAGTCGTCATCCAAAATGCGCCATGATCCAGCACTAGACAATGCAAATCGTAACTGAGTTTTCTCGCTTAGTAGCAAGCACTTGGTTATATAAAAATCATACCTGAACCACTGTGTACGCGATAGCCCTAGGTTGAATGGATCTCATTCGTAGCAGTCCCGCGACGTCACATCGTGTGCGCCTCTCCCCTGCGGTCCTCTGGCGTTTTGAAAAGTTATGCGTAGGAACAAATACTACCGTATTCTCAGCTGAACTGGGAGAAGTGAATATGTGTTTGACTGCCTACAAACTGGCTTCAGTATGACTACAATATGTAGTATCATTGATGTACACACCTTCACAAGCAGCTCGCCCTTGAACAAGCCATTCGTAGGATTCTTGGGGTCATAGCGTCCATCCCTGTATAAGTAAGAGGGCCAAGAGTAAGACGTTACACGATAGTCAGGATGGTAGTTCCGAATTGCCTCTCGAGTACTGACATATTGATCAGTGATGGAGGCGCCTGGTTGCGAGTACTTACGCAGGATCACCCCAGTCGTAATCGACAGGGCATAGAAGTTTCCCCATTGTATCGTGGTGGAATCCGCGACAAGACTTGTCTCAGTGGGGGATGACGGGGTTCGGAGTTGGACTGGTCTGCATCAACCAGGAGACAACGGCAAATTTCAGACTGGTGGTGTCATCCCCTCTGGCTGCATCAGCACTCCGATTAAGCTATTTACAATATGCGAGTTAATAGGCGTGCAACGGTGGCGTAGTCTTTCACCTTGTTACACATGGCGGCCACTTCAGAACATTCAGCCGAGGACTGCATGAACGTTCGCACTGAAGGGCACCACGTCACTAGCTTATTGTAGGATCGATACTGTTGATTTTCTCTAATATTAAAAGCCACATCAGCGTCACTTACTATTCTCATGCAGAATATACACCTACTTCGTGTTCGAAGACTCAAGAGTGTCACCATCAAAACCGCCAGGAGTGCTAAGGGTGACACGTCTATCGAATTCCGCAACCAATTCTTCAACGCGGTCAGTAAGACATACGAGTCTTCGTATTACGCAGCCTTCGAGAGCCTGGCTATTGCTATTGAAAATGAGTGGTCAGTAGTCTATAGTGCGCTCATGGATGTAGAATATACCCCGTCCTTTCAGCAGGCGTGCAAAGATCAGCGTTTAGCCCTTCCAGTACTGCAATGCACCTCTTCAAGGACACAATAGTTTCAGCATGTGAGCTATTGGGCGGAGGAGATAGTGACATGTGATGGATGAGATGAGGTGAGTCTGCTGCAACCGAGCGGCCCATATATACCCTTAGACCTTTGACAGAAACCTTGATATTCAATCCGACGCCGTTCAACTGTTCATTTGGGTTTGAATCAAATTGAAATTTTGGGTTGAATGGAAGAAGACCAGTACCAAACATTCGGTACCAGTTTCTGGAACTTGGTGAATGACCTATAGCGGTTATTGACACTTGAGAATGTATAGTTAGCCCGCACCTGACACCATGTGGAGAGGCCCAGGTCACATGCAATAAAGGTATCGTATTGCTTACGTTGGGAGTGCAGGAAACTGAAGGCTAACTGTATGGGGCTGTTAACGTATTACTGTGGTTGTCAGTCGGATGAAGACATACAATCTTCTGCAATGCTTCAAGAGTGTGAATGAGGTTGGTTCTTCCAGTCACTTTGGTGGCAGGTCTGCGGCCGTGTGTCCATAAAAACCAATCATTCAAGTTGGGACATGGTGTTGGAAACAACATCGGCAGCGCTTTCGAGGGTAGTAGACTCGAAACCAGATGAGCTCCCGGATCCAAAATTCGCATACGGTTGGAGACTAACGAAACAAAAGTTGATGCAGCCCTGAGCCTTTTACCTTCCACTGTCAAATTAGTACTAGTCAAGTACTAAGTTGGAAATAAGCTTTGGCGCAACCGTCCCGGACCCTAACTTAGGTGCACGCATTCAGCATGCATCGACGCCATGTACTATGGTGCAGTTCACGCTGTACTACACAAAGCGAAAATCAAGGCGAGGAGGCCCGACACTCAGTATCCGTCATCGTTGCGCAGAGCGTTGCCGCAAAATGATCTGGTTGAGCCAGTGATCATCCGTCGCTTGGACAGGTACACTCACCGTGTTTAGCAGGTCTGGCATTGCAACGTTTTCCATATTGCCAGAGGTACTACTACCGCGACTTCACTGGCAAGTATTACTAGTACAACAGTGTATGGATAGTGGTACTAACTTCACCCCAGGCTAGCACGGCTCTCCAAGATGTCATTAAGCTTGGAGAGCACCTCTGTATGCCTGTTAATTGCAGCTTCGATATCCTTCCCCACTTTAAGCAAAGTTTCGTGAGTCCTACTTCCTTTCCACTCGAAAGCTTCTCTCAGCTTCCTGCGCTTCAAAATTTGCGACACTTCAGGTACTGGCGCGGACGTAGCACGTTTGGTATTGGTCGTGTCTTGACCAAACTGGCGAGGTGTCTGAAGTACGTAGTCACCAACAATTGAAAAATGTTTACAGGCGATGAGTGTGACTCACAACATTTCCGACGTCTGAGGTCAATCTCTTTCGCTTCAAAGGCCGCATTTCACCGCTGCCATTTTCGACTTGCACTTTCCAACCATCAATCTCGTGGGGCGAGAACAGTTAGAAGCCACTGTAGATGATCTTGAGGCTGCATACCTGTTTGATCATGCGTTGTCCAGCTTCAGACAGCGCATCTGCAACCTCGGGGGGCTCCAGCTCTTGGAGGGGCTCGACTCCATAAAAGCTCGAATATCTCTTGCTATACTGGTAGCACCCACAAGGGTACACTGGGGCGCCTTGGCCATACGCAACTTGACCAGGACAGTTCTTAAAATCATGGCTCTGCGTAGAGTCGGGGGTATGGCTTCGGATTTGAGATATCAATTGGTCCCCTTCGCATATATCGACAGGTTCTTCAGCTCTCATGAGAAGAGCTTCCATCCCGTCATTAAAATCTGATGAGCGCGAGTCAAAGCGCTTGGGCATGGCAAATGTTCTCTCCCTGGAAGGAAAGGTGGGGGTTTGAAATAATTCGCTATTACTTATCCCAAAGGTCCTTTCAGATGTGTTTAAAATTAGTTATTTGCATATTTTGCTGTTAATTGAGACATCACAACAACATCCAATCTTAAGACTTGCACGCATAACCTTCCTGCCCTCCGTAAAACTTTCTTTTGATCATGTGCTGTCCTGCTTCCCCATTTACCATCAGCCTGGGCATCCGTCTTCATAATTTTTAGATAATTTCCAAGTCCCCGTTCATTACATACACCGATCAACAATGTGGTGTGCTACGGGACCATTGCTGATGCTCCAAGCCCTGGATAAAATTTTGTGGGTTGCGGCAGCATTTAGTAACTTGTGTGGGCATGTGAAACCGGAGCAGCGTGAATCATGCAAGTCACGTAACTGATGAAACTGTAAAACCTGCGATGCACGATAGGTATAGTTCACTGCACGAGTCTAACCTTGCACTGTGCAGGGCTTGCGGACATTAATATTCAAGTCACTGAAATAAAATTGGGGAGTTGACAATTGGAAGGTGAAGCTTTGAAGTCCCAAAGTAGGTGCCGATGAATCATCATATGGAAAGAAATGCGAAGCAAAAACTCAGTGTTAAATGATCAATTAGAGCTCTAAAAAGTGCAAATATCGTTGTAGCTCCCAAAGCAATCCCGAGCGCAGTACCCGATGGCGTCCATCGTGACTGACCTGGAGATCGAAAGTTATCCAAGCTTTTCCTACCCATCTCTCAAAGAGTTCCTGGCGAGACTTGACAAAGAGGAACCGAGAAGAGCGTGGAGCGAGATATTCATTGGTCCACTTACTTCAATGGGCGTCAGAAACATAGATGAGATAGAGATAGTCTCACCGGAAAGCCTCATCATCCTCCATAAACTTTGCCCTCTCATGGTGATGGACTTCTTCGTCTTCATCATCGATCATCTTGACGCCATCCATGCAGCTGGGGGCCGTGGGAGTTGTAGGACTGTAAGGTCAGACACAGGTGAGAAATTTCCAGACTGCGAAGCTTTTGTGCAAGACCAAACAAGATCCCCAGCTTCATCTCACACCTTATAGTCGAGAACCTGCCAGTGATGACTGCCAGGAGATGCTCAGGGAAAAGAGAAACAAGAAGGAAAGCAGTGTATATTATATGTAGTGATCACAGTACGTCACAAGAGTACCAATTGATCTTTTGCCAGAGTTCGCCTTGAAAGAACTAGAATCCGGGGGCGCAACTTGGCGCATGACTCACGAGATGGTGCCAAAGCAACAATAGTATCATCTCGGTAGTGTCTACGTGTGCGCTCATGAATATCATCCAACAATACTATGACTCGAAGACAATCCTTACCGAGCATGTTCACATATTACAGTGACCTATCTCCGTATAATACGAGGGAACGGACGTGCATAATATCCTGTATGATACGGGCCAGCGGACCATGGGCCCATGGCAAAATTATTCTCGACTATGATGGATGGGCCGGGAGGTAAATTATTCCCGATGGAGGCGGGTGGGCCCATGCAGGGAATATGTAGAGTAAATGAGTGGGCCGATGTATATGAATATTCAGTAGACAGGTGGGCCGAGGTAGTTGGATATAATGCAGATGGGTGTATTAAGGTAGATGTGTATCAGATAGAAGGGTAGGTACTTGGTATCACATTCACGGATGGGCCCAGAGACATTAAATTAGACGGGTGGGCCGAGGGTATTATAAAATATTGTATTAGACGGGTGGGCCAAGAGTGTTTTATAAAATATTTC
>JABBWB010000750.1:0-14256 GCA_016628085.1 Suillus occidentalis
GGACTTGGAGAGCGAACTATTAGCTGCTAGGTCAGGTCAAATATCGAATTCTAATTGGTGTCATTATTTGGTTTTATTTGACAGTACGACATCGCAACCTCTCGCAAGCCCCTATACTTTTGAGCCTCTCACCATGTCTTCCAAAGTGACAGCATATTCAGAAACTTCGAAAGAATTACCCGTACGTCTCACATAAAATGCACATGTTGCTAATGATGATCTCAATATTCAAAAGTTAAGGAGTCAAAAACGTCCCACAACGGGGACAATGTAACCAGCGATTTATCTCTCAGCGTGAATTCAATAATGTCGAGCGGGACGGATTGTCAGACGGGTATGAATACAATCCGAAATCCCGTGATGTTAATCGTCTTGCTATAAAGAAGCCGAAAGAATTCAATGGGTAAGTTTTACATTCTTGTACCTTATAAAATATTTGTGTTAATCATTTGGGAGATGGGGTCGGAATAAAGTCAAACTCGACCGAAATGAACGTGCATTAGTTCGTGCGCTCGCAAAACGTGGCAAGTGGGAACACAAAGAGATCGCTGCCGTTTTCCATGTATCGCTTCCTCTCATTAAAAGGACTGTGGCCAACAGCTATACTGTGGTAAATGACAGAGAATGGCAAGACGAAGATTTTTATAATCAGAGTGATCTTGAAGAGTTGATTTCGGGGGTTAGTTTTGAAAATAATACAGTGTGCCCCTGGAACTCATGTATAACATTTGCAGCGGCTGCCGCCTGCCCCGGAGAAGAAGAGCAAACGAAAGGCCCAAGTAATTATCAGTCGTGATATCATCGCACGTCTTCTCCTTGCTGATACGACCTTGTTTCATCAATATTAGGTCACAAAATATGCGAGATCCTCCAACAAATCTGCGCAAGAAGTTCGTTACAGGCAATGTATCGCCACTTCCCCTTCTACGTCGGTTTCTATGGAAGTAGAAGTAAGCTGACTATTTAATCATGCTGTTACAGTCTCATGTGCACCCTGCCTGTCAGGTGAATTCAAATAAAGCGCGCGGCATATTTACGATGTTCCGAGACGAAGCAATACTTGTTCATGGGGAAAAGGTCCATTCCATCCTGGAAGAAATTGGGATTCAAGATGACGAAACAATGTTTGCCGTCCTGACTATGGATGATGAACATTTGAATGGTATGTTGCAAGAAGCCAGGCGTCTCAACCTCGTGGAGAGGTTTTCCGTCATCCAAGCAATGAGAAATTTCGGGAGGAACCACGAAATAGCGAAGTAGAACGCATTTCATGCTTGTGATCGATGTTCTGCTCATGAGGTGGTTGTTTGATTTAAAGGTGGGGTACAGAGAGGAGCCACGCGAATTGATTCCGCCGCACCGTCCTTACATATATTGAACGTACATTATGCGTATTTTTTTCCTTTTAGTAGGAAGTGGTTTCAAGGGTTGTTGGAGCCTTTGTAGTATAAATCATGATTCTTGTCTCTGGCGTGTTGCATATGGGTTATAGCAAATTCAAATTTGAGGTATGATACGAAGACAAGTTTTACCTGGTACGATCATCTGATGCCAACGCCAAAATGAACTCGAAATTACAGTTCAGATTGAGAGCAGTCAGGCTGATGCAAGAACCAAAGGACAAGGAAAATATACCGGCTTCATGATTGACAGGTTGTTCCATAAATTTGGAGCCATCGTCTGGCCATCGTCACAAAGAAATCAGTCAAATTCATGCCACAATACTGATGGCATTTGCAAACATGGACTGTTGGCCACACTATCCGCTATCCACATGCAGCGCTGTATTCTCATATCCATAAATTTTCGTACACCATGTCAGAACGAAGAAAATTGCAGAGAACTCCGGGTCAGACTGGTCCTGATATTTGCACATATCATCAGTGAACCTGTGAACAGATGACATTGGTATTTAAAGTGATGTATTGTTGAGCATCACAACAATCAACATAAAACTGCTGACCGCTTTCACATGGGAATATTTCACATTGTCGAGGTAACACCAATTTGCAAGCACTTGAGCCTGGTAGCCGAATTAGCTTTGTGACCACTCTCAGTTGAATTGATCTCAGAAAAAAAGCACAAGCAGAGGTGCATGAAACCAAATACGGACACAGCCTGGGACGGACATAGAAGATACTTGCAATGTGCGGAGGTGAAAGGTAATTCGGTGATGCTCACTAGTGTGCAGATGTGTATCATTTGATCTAAGAAAAAAAGCACAAGCACAGGTGCATGAAACCAAATACGGACACGGCCTGGGACGGACATAGAAGATGGTTGCAATGTGTGGAGGTGAAAGGTGGTTTGGTGATGCTCACTAGTGTGCAGATGTTTATCGTTTGATCTTGATACAACATGTTTTCGCCAGCTGAAGAACACTGTAACATGCACGTAAAATGTTCTGGGGTAAATACTGTAAGCCTATGCTGATACTGCTTCTTAATGGATAGATTTTCCGTACTGACTGACAACTGCAGTAAGCGTCACATTGAGCAATACATCACATGAAACACAGACAATGTTCTACATCATGTTCATGTTAGAGTAGGAACCACTACTCGACGAAAGCCAAGTTACAACCGTCGCCGACAAACGTCTGTTGCCCAGCAAGATCCTTTTGGAATATAATCGCACATCAGATCATTCCTTCGGACAAAATCAAAGGCTACAATTTTGATCGAGTTCGGAGATGCTGCAGTAACGACAACATTTCTAAAATGGCTCGAAACTTTGTGCAGTGCTTGCAAACATATGGGCCACGGTGGCAGTGCTAAATTATAATCTGGCACAACTTTTGGGATCTTCACGGTTGTACTCCTTCGGGCCCCCTGAGCTCAAAATTTGTCGAAACTAGGTAGACTGCTGGACTATGTTGTTGGTACCACAAGGCAGCATAAGCATCGTTTTTTGGCACTTACGTGGTCTGATCCCAAAATTGACTAACTGTAACGCTCCCCGCAACGGTGCTTTGTTGCTGCGATAGAGACAAGAACATTATCATGAATAAAGAATGTGAGTGTTTCTCAGCTTGGCATTAAAGTTTGAGAATATGTAACAGGACAAGCTGCAGAGTTCTTTAAACACCTGTGAATTTCTTTCGCACCTCAGGGTGTTAGCCTCATCACCCGTAATGCAATGTTGTGAGGACGATGTCCAATTTTGCTCCATAGCTACAGGACTACTAGAGTCGGTTCACTTGTAAATGTTGATCACGCATTTATAAATTCATCCGAAAAGTCTATCGGGGAACGGAGGAACAGTACCGGACATCTTGTTTGATTAAGCAGGTCGTTCCTAAAATAAATAGGCTACTAAATTCGCCAATCGTGTTGTGCTGTGTCAGATATCAAAACATATCGTCATACAACAACGTTGACCCATCCAGAAGCACGTTCGACCGATAGATCACACACCACATTGGAAGAACAGGCATGACAGTCGAGCTTATCCCGTACACAGATGAGGAGACATTCACATCAATGATAACATTAGGTTATAGCGTAGGACTAGACTAAATACAGTGGAGAGAATGTAACTATTAAAGACAGGACACCGTAGTGGGTAGAGTAGACAAATCAATAGTGATATCCGGCAACTAGTCGGAGTCGAACGCGGCGTCCTCCATATGCTGTCTCTGAGCAGCAAGAGCATTGACAGACATTCGAGTGGTAACCTCTGGCGTCAAGTCTTGCCGATGGTTTCTTCCGAAAACTTTTCTGCACAAGGAGTTAGCGATCTAGGCGAGTCACTGGAAGTCAATGGCTTGCCGTGTCCACCATTCGAGAAGCTCCTGCACCCTGTCTCGCGCAGCTGGTCCTGGTGGGTTCTCAAAAAAGTCTACAATATTGTGCCAGAAAATCTGGTAGTCGAAATCTCCATCCACAGCGCGCCAAGAGGTGATATTGGAAAGCGCGAATCGAATCTGCAGAGTTGAGTGTGAACTTCAAACCTAGAGAAAAGCATTTACACTAACTTGACAAACCGCATACGCAATCGCGCGAGGGGTGACCTTCCTCATGCCTATGATGGAAGCAACGCACGTCTTTACTTTAGTTTGATCCGACCGTCTCCGGGCGCGTTGGTTATTCTCAATGATATCGGTGCCATCACCCTCGCCATCCACTTCATTTGCAGAGGAGGGTGAGGTAAAGATGGCCTTGAAACCCTGCAATACGATGAGCTTTGAGTCAGTTAGGAAACTCAGGCCCTCACCATGACTAATAGCTTCGACTTGAATAGACCGCGCTCTAGATTCCTGGCATCAACTTCATAGCTTTCATACACGAACAACGGCCATGAGTTTTCAGAGACGATGAAAGCAGTTGTGCGATCACGAATGCCGGCTCGGACGCTGAATAACTTGTCGGTAAGATATAAATGATGAGGAATATCACTTACACTGGATCATCCCAATGCCATTCCGCTGGACAGAGTAATTTACCGCACGCATCGTTCATGAAGCCTCTATGGTGCTTGTCATCTGGCCTAATGAGCGAAGGCGGACGGTACTCTATATTTACCCATGAAGCAACGAGCTCTTTGAGAGTCCCCGTGTCGTCGCCACGAGCCGAGTCCGCGCCCCGCTTAAGCTACGATGAAATGAGTACTAAGTGTGATGAAAAGATGCAAGAAAATACCTTTTTAAGCATATCTTCCGTCTCCTCGTGGTCAAGATTCGCCAGCTTGTCATGAAACCACGGCAATGCCTTCACAAGTTCGATATAGCCACGTTGAAGGCGATGTTGTCTGTTAATTTTGTTAAAAAGTATGGCAAGGTGGATATAGATACTTACTCTAGAGAAGAGTTGGCGGCCTCGCCGTCTTCACAACGGCGGTCATTTTCGGCAATTAAGTCCTCTATGGGAGTGTAGAGGACAACCATACGACGAATCGCTCGTCCCTGCGAAACATAATATGTCGTTTTCCTATCACAAAGCATTAAAATGGCTTTGATAGGTCGAGAACATACAGACCTCTGCTTTGTCGCTCTGTCCTGCTTCAAATTTTCGACCTCCTCGACAAGGGCGGCAATCCTTCGTTTCGCCCTAGCATGGAGAGATGTTGAGACACAAAGTGAAATCTCTGAACGGGAGGAAAGAGAAGGATTGTCCTGGCGGTCGTTGTCGGATACCGACATACCAGAAATTAAAGAGAAAGAATAAGATCGGACGTGCGGAAGGAGAGTGGAAAAGTGAACGATACATGACATATCTTGCGAGGTGGCTTATATAGCACCGGCCGCCTACACTGATGACCTGATAGTGAAGGCTTGGATGAACTAGTCTTAAATGAGCAACAGAAAATTTGCCTTACGTGTCATGCCCAGAACATGTCAATTAGGAAAGGTGTTTCGAGCCTTTTTCGGGTGGTCAAGTTTGAGCGCGTCCATTTCTGGATCGTTTTTTCGAGCCTTTTTTGGGTTAGTCAAAGGAACGTAGGTCGTGAACGAAGAAGTACACAGTCGCTATCAGCATGCGGAAGTTGCAGCTCGATGTAAAAGGCCACTATGACAATAGCCGGACAGTATGGCACTGCATGCAGATTACGCTCTGTATCCTTGCGGCGTGACTGAACTCGTTAGAGCGGCAGGATAGGACCCAACTTGAAGAATACCGTGCATCGGCAGATGCTCAGCCGGGCCCGGGCCCATGTCGCACAAATCGGCTCTCGGACGCCTCGATGGTGCACCATACGATCTCGCGACCACTGCGATAGGATATGCGAAGGTATACACTTCTCGATGTTCATTGCTAAGGTCCGGTTGCACGAGGTCTTTTCGGCTGATTTGGTGAAGACATACTTCTGCCATGCGCCTGTGTTTGGCACCGAGGTGCAAAATACCGACTCCCGCCAAACCTGCTGTGCTGCTTCACATATTACAGTGACCTATCTCCGTATAATACGAGGGAACGGACGTGCATAATATCCCGTATGATACGGGCCAGCGGACCATGGGCCCATGGCAAAATTATCCTCGACTATGACGGATGGGCCGGGAGGTAAATTATTCCCGATGGAGGCGGGTGGGCCCATGCAGGGAATATGTAGAGTAAATGAGTGGGCCGATGTATATGAATATTCGGTAGACGGGTGGGCCGAGGTAGTTGGATATAATGCAGATGGGTGTATTAAGGTAGATGTGTATCAGATAGAAGGGTAGGTACTTGGTATCACATTCACGGATGGGCCCAGACACATTAAATTAGACGGGTGGGCCGAGGGTATTATAAAATATTGTATTAGACGGGTGGGCCCAGACACATATTACTTAGACGGGTGGGCCGGGAGTGTTTTATAAAATATTTCATTAGACGGGTGGGCCGAGGGCGTTGTACGGGATATTGTATTAGACGGGTGGGCCGAGAGTGTTTTATAAAATATTTCATTAGACGGGTGGGCCGAGGGTGTTGTACAGGATATTGTATTAGACGGGTGGGCCGAGGGTGGTATAAAATATAGACGGGTGGGCCCATGTGCATCATAATTGTAGACATGACGGAGCTGAGGTAGTTGTACATCCACCAAATCAGAGGAGGTAATAAATCAAAGTTACCAAGTTCCCGGAGCAGCAGGTGATCTCCTGACAATGGCCTTTGATGACATTATGTTGTCTTGCAGAACATCAAATCCCGAGTGCGAGGCTTGTGTTGCCCTACGAGAAGCCAAGTTCCGACCACCGAAATTCGAGTGAAGCATACTGAGTTCCGAGTTCCGAGTTCCGAGTTCCGGGACCTCGGACTCGACACACAATTCAGTCAATACTTTCCATGTTAAGGGCCAACCGAAGTGGAGATTATTGTCTGAAGAGAGCAGGTGCTCTCTTGACATGGCCTTTGATGGTGCTTAGGTTGTCTTGCAGAACATTGAATCCAGCGTGCAAGGCTTGTGTTGCCCTATGAGACACCCACTTCTGACCACCGAAATTCTAGTGAAGCATACTGACTTCCGAGTGCCGAGTGCCGAGTTCCGAGGTCCGGGACCCGGGACTCGACAGATGAATATCCGAAGTTGAGATTTGTTTGAAGAGAGCAGCAGGTGCTGTCTTGACATGGCCTTTCATAACCCCAAGGTTGTCTTGCAGAACATTGAATCCCGGGTGCAAGGCTTGTGTTGCCCTACGAGAAGCCAAGTTCTGTCCGCCAAAATTTGAGTGCCGAGTGCCGAGCTCCGAGTTCCGGGATCCGGAACACGACAACTGAATATCTGAAATCCAGTCACACCTCAAATCAAGTAGTATTTCATTGAGAAATAAATGATAACACATCTTTGACGGCCAACATGGTCCAAGGCTCCCTTATCTGATCCTCACTATCTCCACCCCCTTTAACACCACAGTCTGGACGTCCAGCATTCAGCGTCTGATTCCCCAAGATCAATTTCCAGCATGAATGTTTCATCCCCTTCCACTTCTGATGGCATCAACATCTGGCGCACTTGGGCCCTGACCGTCACTTATGAAGCAGGGGAATACACCGAACAGAAATTCAAGGCAGAGAAGACTGGAGGAGAGCCGGTCATACCTTCTCCCAACCTAGACACTGATCTGGTGATGGCGTGCGATCGCTTGGTCGGTGTACTCATAAAGGCACACAAAAATCCCAGTGGGTCTTCCTGCAGATTCAGAAAATTCGTTTTATCATTCATATTCCTTCATGACAGTTCAGATGCAGATGGATATTGCAAGATACAGCAAATTGATCTCCCCGAAGGACACCGGGCATAATGAACAGAGAGAGGCGAAGTTGCTCGAGAGGTGTCCTCCCGGCCATGAGGGCAAAAAGTTGGTGGACGAACCTGCCACAATTGTGGATGCATCCGGTGCCATCATCGCATGGTACCTCCCGGACGCCCTGACCGACACCACCCAGGTGTGTAACATGCATTGTCACTCAATGGATATTGAACATAAAATGAAACCTACAGAAGGAAATCAGGGAGGCCACCGATTTGCTCGCTCCAAGCCTCGGAAAAAGTGTAAAGGCTGATGGCAACTGGCGAACTAATCAAAAGTGGTTCAAACAGGGCTCGGAAAATGATGGCTCGACTCCCGGATGCATCAATTTATCTCCGGCTTGGTTTCAACAGGCACACGAGGTAGGATCTGATGAGATGGTGCTTCCGGCAGTCAAACTCACCCATCCAACAGAATATGTCTGATCCAGAGGTATCTGCATCATTGAAGGGAGCTTCCTCCGAGAATATCCTCAAAGCCATTGCAAGGCCAGCAGCCATCGCGTCCGCAGCACTCAGGGTCATGCATCCCTGAGCAGTATTTTGCAGGGTTGCGAACCATGTCAAACCTCGGACACTAAAGCAGTAAGCAAGGATCTGCCACAGATGCTGGAGACCCTGCAGTACTGGGCATCCGTGTTCAACACCCTCTCCATCATCTCCAATCGGGAAACCCCCAATCATCGAGACCATTTGTCCATTCCCGAATGCTTCGACATTCTCACCACGGTGGGGAACTATTCCAATGCTCGGATGAAGATGCCAAGCCTGCAGCTGGAGTTCAAGTACAATTCCGGCTGCATGATCGCGTTTTCCGGAAAGATCGTGAGACACGGAGTGTATGATGTGGAAGGGGATCGGATCGCTTGGGCATGGTATATGAGGGATTCTGTTCACATTTATGCAGGGGTTCCATCATGTGGATGGGCTAGTGTGGATGGTCCATACAGCGTGTGAAAGATCACACAAGGAGCAAGCATTGTGACCTATATACATCCAAAGAAATGAATAACATGGACCAATTGTCATCCGGACCTCAACACTCGAGTACAACAATGGAAAAGTGATATATGGGACTCGATATTCCTGAGTGCCAGGGTACCGAGTCCCGAAACCCGGAACTCGGCACTCGATATTTGAGACTGGGAGATGTATAAATGGTTGAATTGGGATTTGTGATTTCCAATAGTCATCCGAAAATCTCATGTCCCAACTCCCACATGCAATGTCCAGAGCTCCGAGTCCCGGTTGCGGGGTTCGGGACTCGTCGCTCGGGACACAGCAAATGACAACACAACCCAAAACATAAAACAGGACATACGAAACAACAATGCATGCAACATATGAATATGATAGGCTTTTCAAAATCTCATGTCCCAACTGCCACATGCCATGGCCCGAGTCCCGAGTCCCGAATTTCGGGGTTCGGAGTTCGGGTCTCGGCGACCCGGAGCTCGGCCACCATGTCAGGAGTCAGGGTATCTGGGATATTGGAGATCAGATGTTTGTGTGTAGTGTGTCTGTTTTGTGTTTTCTTTGGTGGTCTTGTCTTCTCATCACAAGTCCCGAACCCCGAGCCCCGACACCCGACATCCGGGGTTCGGGACTCGGTCATCCGGGACTTGTGGCTCGGGACAAACCACATGACAACACAACCCAATACATCACACAGGAAATACGAAACCACATTGCATGCAAGATATGAATATGACAGTCATCCGAAAATCTCATATCCGAACTCCCACATGCAATGTCCCGAGCTCCGAACTCCGAGTCCCAGATGACCGAGTCCCGAACCCCGAAACCCGAATTTCGGGACTCGGGACTCGGGACTCGGAGCTTGGGACATCTCATATTTGAACTCTCACATCCAATGTCCCGAGCTCCGAGCTCCGAGCCAAATTCGGGACTCGGGACTCGGTCATCCGGGACTCGGAGCTCGGAGCTCGGGACATTGCATGTGGGAGTTCGGATATGAGATTTTCGGATGACTGTCATATTCATATCTTGCATGCAATGTGGTTTCGTATTTCCTGTGTGATGTATTGGGTTGTGTTGTCATGTGGTTTGTCCCGAGCCACAAGTCCCGGATGACCGAGTCCCGAACCCCGAAACCCGAATTTCGGGGTTCGGGACTCGGTTGTCCGGCACTCGGAGGTCGGGACATTGCATGTGGGAGTTGGGACATGAGAATTTTGAATGACTATTATATTTTACATCTAGCATACAATGAAGACTGAATGGGACTAAACTCCTTTGGCTCTCTTCAACTTCTCCAGCATGGCAGTGTATATCTTCACCTCTGCCAGCTTGTCTTGGATTCCCTCATCTTGCTTCCTCCAACAATGACGCCAGGCGTTCTCTCATCCACCTCAGTCCCATCAGTGGGGGATTCGAAGTGTCTTTCAACTTCTCCGGAAGAATCAAAGCCTCATCCTCAACAGCCTCCTACAACAGATGAGCCATGAATCAAGACAATAGAGCTGACATCTCACCGCCCAACACTGGTAGTGAGCCACGCAGGAGGCCATGATGTGATCCCAATGCAATGGCTCATCCGGGATTGTGGTGTCACCCATCCACCATGGATGTTCATATTTGCCCACAATCCGGGTCGGCTGTCCTGCAATTGCAACATCATCAAACGCCAGGAGGTGGGATGAGAAGACGTCGTCCGGAACCGTGTTCCAGGTGAGCATGGGATACAATTTGAGGATATAAGCGACCGGGACCGGAACAACTGACACAATATTGTGAGCAGCAGAGTACTGCAGCAGTGGTGTGACGAAGCTCTGTTCAGATTCTTAGCATGGATCAACACAGTCATCAGGGCAGCAGTGACATACATTCATCTCCCATTGCACCCCGGCTTTAAAATATTTGATCCGGTCAGAAGAAGGAACATTGCTGGCAGCTTCCGTCTGATATTGAGAGATGCATGCGCGGACGCGCGATGCAGCCATTGCCAATGTGCAGGATATGGTTGAAAGGCCCAGCTTCAGGGGTTGGTAATGATTGCCGGGATTGGGAGAGCCGGAACTGGATGCATGACTTGCAGACATGGCTGATGCAGGACTGATGACGCTGGCAATGGAAGTGGAAGATGGTCAAGATGTGAAGATAACAATCACTGATGGATGGATAAGAAATTCAAACTCCGACATGGGCTGTTCCGGACAATTCCCGGGACTCAATCATGTTTCTGGAAACAGGGACTTTATGAGAACACAACATTCATTCATCCACATCCTCTATCAACGCGTTCTGTAGGTCTTGAAACGCTGCCTGCGCATCCTGTGCGAGCAACGAATACATTTGTGATTGCCTTCCGGAATAGCATGCGTGACCCGGAAGTCGTTTCTCCAATGATTCCTGCATCCGGTCGCCCCACCGGGTTGCTTTCCACAAAAAAAAGTTGCACGTCCAATCCATCTCCAATTTGACCAGTGTCATTTCTTCCCTCCATCGATCCCGCAGTGCCTTCGCCCTCAGCCAGTGGACTCGGTAAACTTGAAATGGGTCCCATCAGGTACCCGCAGACTATTTCATGCAGGCGGGAACTCACATTCCTCATTCCACGATTGATCCGGACCCCCGAGGTCGACTTCAACAGACCAAAACCAAGCCAAAGATTCATTGCGTTGACCCCGGGCATTCGGGTCGCCCACCGCAGTGCTGATTTTGAGTTGCTCCCGGAGCAGGGGTTTGTATTTCTCAAGCTGGTCCTGCCCCGGCTCAAGTTTCATCATTTGCTTCCTGGTCTTTGTGTATATGCTGGCATGGAGGGAGACTGCCTGCTGCACCGACGTCACCTGGGACCAGGCTCGAGTTTTCAGGGCTTGGGATTTGGCCTGCCTAACGGTTGTTCGGAACAGGATGGCCTTGTTGCACAGGTGGATCGGAGATTGTGAAGGGCATCGTTGGCCTGCCCTTCGCGAAGCGACATCTCCAGGGGAATCAGATCCTCTGCCATGCATCGTCTGCATCGATCAACCCCAAGGTTTGATGGCAACGGGATGACGGTGAGCTCGGGAGAGTTTCTCCATGTATCGGGTGCCTCCGTGAAATCTGCCGGGTCATCATCGAGGTCATCCAGAATGTCTATAGTTCAAGTCGTCAGGTTCATCATCTGCATCGAATCCCTCCCCGAGATGCGTCAGAGCAGACCGAGTGAATCCGTCTATCTGGCCTTGGAGCCGATCGCGTTGACGGGCGATGTCCAATCTCTGTGTCTCCGTGGATCTTCTTCCGATCCTTCGTACCTCTATGAGCAATGCGATCTGAGCCTCTTCAATTGCCAACCCCGTCGATATCCACGTCGCCACAGATCTGCGAGAGGGTGCCGCATTGCGGGCATCACCCTCCTCTAATAATCTAAGCTCGATCTCCTTTTTGCTCGGTGCTGAGTGCATTATTAATTTTGAACTCGATGGAGACAATGGACGTGGACGTACCCTTCTTTATATTGATCTCATATTCGTCCATCGCCGCAGGATCATTCATTCTGCTTGACTGAGCTATCCTCTCCCTGGCCAACCATTCGGTCTTTAAATCAGCGGGTGCTGCTTCATCCAGTCTGTCGAATGCCTTCCCGCTTTCCGAGATGCCATTCCTCGCCAGCTTGTATTTCCGGCATAGAGTCCTTTTCATGCGGATCATCTTGCAGAAATTCGAGTCGTTCATCTGATAATCAAGGCATTCCTTTCGGTGCGGAGATGACATTCCCCGAGCAGCAGGGGAAATCAGATTGAGCCGTGCCCATAGGGTCTCCATGATCTCTCCGTCGATCCGACCGATGCCTTCAATAAAGTTGGACGCATACCGGACGTAGCAGCTGTCCTGATGGCCGTGAACATGCCACAACCCGATTCCGGGAATGATGTTTAGTTCCGGGGACATTGCAAGAAAACGGCTTCGATCCACCCGAACCCGAAAGTGTTTGTTGTATTGACAGTTGATATCGTAGAAGGTGACGGCCCTGGTGATGCCTTCCATGTTGTGCTGGGAGGCCTCGCAAAGGGCGTAGTCCATGTTCATTTGTCTGCAAGCGAAGCTCCGTTAACTCGTGAACATGGAATGGCCCATGTGGCTTGCCTTTCGCCTTTCTGAAAATCAACCATGGAGTGAGGGACAAAGCAGCCGTGTCGGGCACATGCGACTCCCCCGATCCCGGTGGACTCCAGCTTGTGCCGAGCAGCATTAGCTTGATTCACTGCCCGGTGGTTGTTGCAGCTCGATTTTTCCACCGTGTCAGCAGCCTCTGCCAGATGCATTTTATACCTGTCCTTTCCCACCATGAATCCAAGCCCATCGGACAGCCACACTTCATCGAATGGCTTAATGGGATACAGATGTTCGGCTTTGAAATTGCCGTCCATCACAAATGACCGGGTGTATTGCCAGCTTGGAGAGCTCGTATTATGGTGGAGGCTGCATCGGTGGTTGAACGGGACTCACTCATCAAGGGATTCATCCTCTGACAGCATCACATTAATACCAGGCTGAGGACATGCCGGGCAAAACAATGCGAGTTCTCCTGTGCTCGGGTCGTCCGAACGATGGCCGAAGCCATGCCATTTCATTGTCTTCAACTGCCTCCACTGTCGAGCGACCCTCATGAGCTCCCTGTATCGGTCCTTGCCAAGTGCTTTGTCAATATGATGTCCAGCAGATGAAGGAGGGCAAGGCATTACCGGAACGAGGTGTGGAAACATGCTCGAGGTCATTCTCCGGAGCTTGCTGTAATAGTTCATGGCCGAGGTGCCACATTCAAGGTTGTCCAGCAGAAAATCATCGAGCACTGCGAAGGTGAACGCTGTCTTGGGCCTGTTGAAAGATGCAGGGAAAAATCCATGTCGAAACATTTGAATGTCCGGACTCATGGCATTCGGACAATCACAGCATCGAACCTCCAGGCGATGAACTCCGGACTTGTCGATGATGACCATGGTGTTTTCCCTCGGCTGGAACTCTGGTCCGGACACAAATGGCAGATCTTCGGGCTCGAGCTGGTCTTCAGGTTCGTCTTCTTCGAACAAATTCCACCTATCCACGACCAGCGGACATTGTTTTCCATCATGGCCAAGGTGTATGATGAGTCCCACATGAGCGAGACAACTCCGCTCGAAGAATCGTCCATTCCATTGACTGATCCAGTGGAAAGGGTTGCTGCGATGTTGACTCTGCAACAGCCAGTGCAATAGAGTGGCTGGCCAAGACAATCTTGACATTTGTACACCCCATCCTGTTCGCAGATGACACATCTCCTGTCTTCTGGTGGAGCTTTCTCTATCCAGGAGGTGATGCAGATATGATCCTGCCTTGGCAGCCATTGCCTGAGGTAGTCGTTTTGACTCTGGAGTTTTTATACTCAGCCATCATCTGAATGAATCTGGAATATTTTACATGAACTTGCCATGGTGTTTTGGAGCTGCAAAGGCTCGAATGAGCCTTGATCTCCTGGAATATTGTCAGGAAAGTCTTCCCAGGAGGTGGTGCCTCGACAGGCTGAAGTGTTTGTGA
>JABBWB010000751.1:0-14233 GCA_016628085.1 Suillus occidentalis
ATTGAAATATACATGAAAGTCACTTACGTTGTCATTCCACTTTATCCGCGCTTTGAACTCGGTGAGACCAAAGTGAATTTCGACGCTGAACACAATCGTCCAGTATGTCTTGCCGTTCTTGCCTTGTTTAGGCTCCGCACTTCCGCTGAGGAGTGACAGGTCAGCGCGGACTACACACAAAGTCGAATAGTCCTCTGTTAATGAAAGAATGGAAGGCCATGGATCAGCACAGCATTCGGGCTCATGTTCAGGGATACCCACCTGCGTGGCGTAAAATCCATTGCGGAATCGTGTCACCGCCTCTATAGCACCATATCTCCACCTCAAACACAGAAAGGGTAGACAAATTCGTGAGTTCCGTGCAATACTTCCGCGAGAACACCGTGGATTCCTTAACCTTCACACACTGCAAATGTGCACGTTCGTCCTGTCAGCCCACGTTCCAGTGAAATGACTGAACACATACTCGAGCAAGGATACAGTCAAACGCATCGGGCAGAAGCCGGGGACCAGAAGGAAGCTCGCAAAGTCGATCTTTCCGAGACTGGTGTTCCGAATCGTTGGGATCGTACTCACGCAGGTACTCCACCCCATACATAAATTTCGACATCCGGGCCGAAACATGGTGATCGCAGTAGAAGCCTAGTGCACCATCGGCCACAGCTTTTGAACTAAATCGTACGACATTAGAGAGGTGAATTACTGGAATGATCGTATCGCCTCTTACGTCTGGCTGTCAGGTCTGCTCACAGTAATCTTTAATGGAGCGAGGCGTTCCTGTAACTGAGTAAACAGCCATGGGCTGGCCGCGAATCCTCCCACCAACCAGACGGACTATGAAAAGGCGATCATTAAGACCTCATGGTGGTTGGTGATGAGTAACGCACTTTGATCATCCCTTGCGACGCGTCAACCTGGGCTTTGATCGACGTGATTGCCGCCTGGACAGAAGGTTCGAAGAACTCTGCCACCTCCGCGCTATCGAACGTTATTTTGGAATCATAATGGATATTTATTCGCCTACTTACCCATCGAGTTTCAACTGACCTCCACGGATGCCGGCTGGGAGATCTTTATCAAGTGGAGAGCCGAATGGAACGAATTGCAAATCCTTCTTGTCTCGGAATAGCCGTTTAGTAGTCTCATCGAAGCGTTTCGTGATGTGGTCAATCGAATCGGAAGTGCCATACTTCGAATTTTTGAGCTTCTCTGCACGCAGGATGAGATGATATCAGCCTTGTGTATGATATGACCAAAGATAGTTTACCTTCGAGGAACTCCCTTGCCCTTCGGCTGACGAAGACTGATCCGGCAAATATACCTTCCGAAAAAAGCGATCAGACGCGAAAATAGAAAAGAGGACGCGTCAGCGTATTCTCACAATCAGGAGGAGCCACCTCCTCGATTACCAGGGGATTGGTCCCTCGGACTGCGTAGGAACTGATATCAAGCGTGCCGCCGCCCGCATCAGCTACGAGGAATCCGTGCCTAGACGGATTCTAGGTAACACGTCAGACAAAAAGTTCGTGTGTGGGATATGTTGGGAATACACACAGAAAGGACATCGGCAGCAAGACCGCTCTGGACACACGCGTGGAGACTAGCTTCTCCTTCTGTGACAAACCGGATTCGCGCTCGGCCTTCGTCCGTATCAGGAATCAAGCCCCCATACACGGCAGCGCGTCGCATCTTCGTCTGCTGAGCACCTTCCCAGCCGTTGGGATGACTCAACACGAACTCGATGCTGGCCTCGATGTGGTGCCACAAGGACTGGCCATTAGCATGTGTGTCTATGATAAAACTCTTCGTGCAGCGGAAGAGATAAGCAAGGAAGTCTCCAAAAACATCAACGGATGTTTTATGCCGTGGCAGCGGACTCAGACGCATCCCATTCATTTTCAATTTCATACTCTTCGGCCGGAGGCGAAGCTTGAAACTGGTAAGTAGCAGTGTCAAAATTTGATCACACAGGAAGGAATGTACACATACAGTTCCGTTTTGATCCATTCCTCATCCTCAGCCTGGCTTATTATAGAAGCATTGTCTGCCTCAGCGCCAGCAGCCATGACTCTGCCGTGCTTATCATAATACATGACGGAGGGAATCTTGGAATTGCCAGCTACATGTTCTTGACCAGGGAATCTGAGCGAGGAAATTTTTCAGTCAGAAGGTACGCGTCATTCGAACGAGATGCTCACCGAGTAACACCGTGGATTTTAGGGACCTCTCCTGGTTCGAGTAAGGCATATGATACACCACTGAAAGTAGTTCCGACGTCAAGAGCGATGATTAGTGCACGCGAGGAGCCACCATAGGGCTTTCGCGTGTCAGAGGTTGGCTTCATGCCAGGTGCAAATGATGATGAGAAAGTCAGATTGTTGATAGATATGAGCTTATTGCGAGGCCATATATGTACTGTGAGCTAAGTCGGGGGCGGGTGACTCGAACCAAGGCAGTCCACACGAGGCTACGATGAAAATGATCGCAGCGTGTCAGCAGTGCATGCTGCACCGACAAGGGCTAGAATGAGAATCAAATGAAGTGAATCAACGTTGAATCAGCAAGAAGATAATTGGAGTTTGCCACGAGGACGATCACGTACATTTTTCTGCCATTGGCTTTCCACGAACAAAACGCAACTGCCTCGAGGCTTAAGAAGAACCTCGTGCTGCGCTGGAAATAGGGCTTGGGACTTGCTTGTAAAGCAGAGATTGCCCAAGGAGGGAATCCTTGCCAGAGATTTGGTTGGAACCAGCTGGCACTGTGGCAGGGCCTGGCACTTGTCAGTGATTATATCTACCTCATGATCTCCCATAAAATTTCGCTAACGCATAGATCATAATCAAGTCAGTGATCAGGGCTGAAGCAACGCGCTGAATTGGTGTTTGGTTGTCCGTTCAGCCGCCATGCTCCCTATCGCTAACTTGAATCTCAAAGACCTATACCAATCAACCTTCGAATTCTTTGCCTCGCGTAGTCCTTCCTTCTCTTTCAGTGCTTTCAGCGCTGAAGACTCTGTCTCTGACATATCCTTTCCGTTGACGCCGAGAGACCCGACGTCGAGAAACCTTTACCCAGACGAGGAGTCTGCTTCATTACGTGACAGGTTGGATGCTGCCGAACGCACCGACTACTCTCACAATCCGTCCTCTTGTAATCCACCTTTTGGCGCCTCTGCCGCAGCCTCTACTCTTTATTCAATGCGCCGCGAACACGATGTTACAAAAAACGAACTCTCCAAAACCCAAGCAGAAGTCGCTCGCTGGGAGGAGAAGTGTAAAATACTCGAGAAGACCCTCAAAGAAACGAGAGACCTTTTGAAAGTCAGAGACAAGGAGATCCAGGTGCTTAAGGAACGCGAAAGGCATACTCCCGAGCGTCATTGCCCTTCCACTCGCATCGATCGTCGACGAAGCCGTGATCTCGCACATCAGCGATCAAACTCATCCCAGTCTCAGCAGATTCGACTGAGCGCTGACTGGTCAGAGATCCATGACGATACCGTATCGCAGGCCAACGGCAATCATCGCCGCAATGGTAGCGACCCTCACCTAGATAACATGTCTACAGTGTCTGAGGAAGAACGAGCTCAGTCTCGCGGCTTAGAGACCTTCTTGAACAAGATTGATTTATGGTCTGGAGCGCAGGTCATACAAGCCGTGCAAGATCTCAACTCTGAAATTCTCCAGTTTGCGGCATCTGCCACGGAGCTTTGCACGTTCTCGAAGCAGCGCCCTAACTCAGCCAAGGTCACGCAAGCTTCCTCCGAAGTTGCCACGAGGTTGGGTGCTGCCCTGAGTCGCTTGTTGACAACTCGGGATCATTCACAAGATCCTATGCTTGTTCAGCTAGCACTCCAGGGTTGCATCTCATACTGCATATCTAGAGCACTATCGTCATTTTGCATCGGGTACCAGTCCAAGGCCAACATCACTCTGACCCAGATCTATACCCATATGTTCCACTCAGGTAAGTTCCTAACACATTTTGTCGTCTGCAATTTGCTCATATCGCTCCAGAACCCCAGCCAACCTCATCACGATGGAGAGCACTGACTCATAAACACATCCACGAGCTTCACCCCGAACTTAATGAATACGCGATTAATGAGATGACGGAGACTATCTTCCGCTGGTCGCTAGACATTTTCCTCATCTCGGGCAGTACCAATCCGCAGCCCAATCCGGCTTCGCGCGAGAACTTCCGCGCACGCTTTGGGGCCCAAGTGAAACGTATTTCGAAAGCCGCTTGCAGGCTGGCGCAAGTGACGAAGGAGGAGATCATGTCGGCGAACTTCGAGGTTATCGCTGCGGATAGTGGCCAGCTGTTTGAGGGGCAGGAGATGATGGATGCGTTTGAAGACTATGGATCATCGGATGGTGTGGTTCTGTGCACAACGGAACTAGGCCTACGGTGCTCGACAAGAAAAACCATGAGCGATGCGCCAGCTTCAGAAGAAAGCATAGATCGGCGTATATTGTTACGGCCCAAGGTGGTTATTGAATCTGTTGTAGAAGTTATTGACCCACGATGATATGTCTTTTCTTGTTTACAAACTTTCTGCTGCATTTATGTACTTTGCTCATTGATCCATACCACACACTGCTGTTGTACTTTCTTTGTACTTAATACTTACTACTTCATGGACCGTCTTGGTAGATCACTTCGGATATTGTTTATTTGATCCTAAAGGTGTTGCTCAACAAGCACAAACAGCCATCCAATCACCTTCCTAATAATACTAGTATTCATTATGACACCTCAAAAATTCCTTCAAATCTAATGCGGCCAGGAGGCGATCAGAGACGACACGGCATTAGCCTGCCCAAGTCTTTACTCGAGCAGATTAATGCCTCAGGTAAGCTCACACAGATTTATTTCTGAGCCGGTCGTAACAATCTGTGCAGAGCAGAGCTCTCATCGACACAAAAGTGGTCGTTCCCATGCATCACGCAAGGATGCGCGAAAACAAGAGCGAACGGATCTTAAAAAGAGAAAGGCGGATCATTTCATACATAGCACTTACTCAGCCAAACGATGGACCGAAGAAGAACACGTCAACTCACCGCGGAGAAAGCGCATGAAGATGTTAGAAGAGTCGGTCTCTCGACCACCTGCCTCACAGCCTCATAATGTGGTTACCACAAAGGTGCTACCGTGTCATAGACCTGAGGAACTGCACACCACCACCGAGTCTGTGCCGAAGCAGAAACTCAAAACCACTGCGCTAGAGAGACTCGTAAATAAATCGACTGTTAAACCCCGTAAACTTGCATCTACCGGCCCTCGAAATCGCGAAGAAGAGGAAGAAGATGCCTATATCGCGTACCTTGAATCAAAACTAGGGTATGCTGGAGGCGGCTCACGTCGTAAGGATGATGACATGGATGGACTAGGAGGTATGCTTCACTGTATCTGTTACTTGGAGGTGTATCTCACAGTTCTTCCACAGATCTGTTTGACTTTACAGAAAATATAATGACTGAGATGCCAGTAAGTCTGTTTTGCAGTTACGCGTTTTGTCGTGTCTGAGTCCCCACAGGACTCGGATTTGGATGACGAAGTAGAGGATGGTGATCAATCAACATCCACGGAAGGCCAAAGTGATGGATCTTGGGAAGATGAGGAATGGGGTGGCCTTGATGAGCTCAGTGGGAATGACGGGATTGATGCTGGGGGAAGTGATGATTCTGTGGATGACTATGAGATGACAGAGACGAAAGAAAGCCAGCATTCTGACGCTCAACCTAAGGCTGCGGGTCAGTTTTTCTGTATACATGATTTTTGGGTTGGAATCCATCTTTTTTCACAGGACGCTATATCCCGCCGGGATTGAGGAAACAAGCCACTAGCGATACAAATGAAACAGAGGAACAACTTAAGCTCACTCGCCAACTGAAAGGTCTGATAAACAGGTAACATCTTGTTGTATTGTCGTTGTCTTTACTGATTGCATCTCGCCTTAGAATGTCTGAACAAAACATTGCAACCATCCTAGATAGCATTGAAGATGTGTATCGCAACCACCGCCGACATGGTTAGTGCCTATTATATCTGCACTTGAGCGTGGCTCATATTTTCCCCCAGACGTCACCTCAACCCTCACGAGCCTCATTATTAATGGCATATCATCTCACTCAACTCTTCTGGACTCGTACGTGGTCCTCCACGCCGCGTTTATATCTAGTCTACATAAATTGATCGGCACTGCGTTTGGTACGTGTCTTGTGAATGGACCTATTCCCTGAGCTGATCCACGTCATACACTTAGCGGCGTACTTCGTTCAGAGCGTAGTATCCTCCTACGAACAACACCTCGCTTCCGTGGAGGAAAAGTCAACCAACTCAACAGAAGTCCCTGAAGACCTAGGGAAGGAGTGTTCCAACCTCATCGTGCTTTTGTCAGAGCTGTACAACTTTCAAGTCATTTCGTGCATTCTCATTTATGATATCATCCGCGGCCTTTTGGATAGAGATCTATCTGAATTTCGGGTAGAACTCCTGCTGAAACTTCTTCGGAGTAAGTTTGATAGTATTTATTCTCGTCATATCTTAACCGTGTGCTAGGTTCCGGCCACCAGCTACGACAAGATGATCCTATGGCATTGAAGGACATAGTATCTTTAGCACAGTCTCGGGTCGCCGGAGAAGCTGATATAATGAAGTACCGCCGCATCTCATCATCTTTGCAACCGTCTTCTCACTGTAAAACACAGTTCACGCACGCGTTTCATGACCGAGACTCTAAATAACCTGAAGAACAATAAAATCAAGAAGACTGCTGCAACACAGCACCAGGGGGGCGATGCCGTCGAGCGGATGAAGAAGTTCCTCTCAGGGTTGGGAAAAAAGAAGCACAGTAGGTCGTTCCTTCGTTGTGCTATTTGGGGTGGCGCTGAGGCAGATGCAGTTCTCGCTCACGAGCCGTTACGCATAACATTGGAGGATCTCCATTCGGCGGAAAGCAAAGGAAAGTGGTGGCTTATTGGCGCTGCTTGGGGCGGAGATCCCCTTACCGATCGGCCGCGCGAAGTTCCCCAGCATGGTGGGGAACCAGAGGGTGATGTCAGCACTGCCGCGCTTCTAAAACTCGCGAGGAAGCAGGGCATGAATACCGATATTCGTCGAAGTGTTTTTGTGGTGCTCATGAGTAGCGATGTAGGCATTGGCGTCATATCCCTGTTATCAAATTTCATTTCTTGTTTGCAGGATTATCTGGACGCATGCGAACGCCTGGCGCAACTTGGCCTAACGGAAGTGCAGCAACGCGAAATCATCAGAGTGAATCTGCATTGTTGTGGAAATGTTCGTGATTCCATAGGATTTTGCATTGCCATTGTTGGCTAAACCAATTTTGCAGGAAAAATCTTATAACCCATATTACACACTTGTCTGTCAGCACCTGTCTCAGCGTTCGCATTCGTACAAGATCACGTTGCAGTTCTGTCTATGGGACTTTCTTCGGGACTTGGGCGAAAGTGGCGTTGGTGGGGTAGAAGTAATCAAGAGCCTGAAAGATAATGACGTAGGGTTTGATGTTAAATCCATGTCACCTTCGCGTATGAAGAATGTCGCCAAAGCATACGCGTGGTGGATAGCCAAAGATTGTTGTACGCTGACAATTTTCAAGGTGAGTTCGCGTGCAGTTCCTGGAAGGAGTTGCTGAAACGAGAGTCTTACAGCCTGTGGACTTTACGGTACTCAAGCCACAGACACGTACTTTCTTGAAAGAGTTGTTCATACAACTGTTTATCGCTAGCCAGGTTTCATCGCCGATGCTCAGCCACGACTCCGGCGACTATCCTTCCATGAGGAACCGTGGATCGCTTGAAGAGATCTTCTTGAAGATTTCAAGGATCGAAAACCTGGGCCTTGGATTGGTATTCTTCATGTCTAGTACGTTCAAAGGAGAGGATGGGTTCTTGACTTGGGCTAGCTCAGTGGCAAAAGAGACATTACAGACTGGGATGGATCATATCCCTAGAATATAACAACGCTTAATTACGCAGATTTCGTGAATGCCACACTAGAACATGCACTCCCTGTGCTCCCACCGAATGAAATAGTTGGGTGCTCTATACGAGAACTTGGGGAAGAGTATCAGCATCTAGTTGGGTTACGAGTTGTTCGCCACGTACTGATACTGCAGGCCGGTTTCTTCGGTAATGAACTTCGATTGTAACTCAAAATCGGTGAAGTTACAAGCTGAGGTGATTAAAAGGCCCTTATTCAGTTTCACTAATAGCCGAGTGGGCTGATGCATACGCACATGTAATTAGAAAATGCCCGCCTGGGTTCAAGAGCTTCGCGATACGCATCGGATAACCTTCTACTGGGATCCTTCCATTCTCACCCTTTTCCATCAACGCGATGGCATCGTATGTGCCTTTATCAAGGATAAGATCCCAAGCTCCGTTCTGATCGTCTGCGAGTAATGGTGGGTCCTCATGCAGGAAATCGCACACTCTAAACGTAATGGCCGTGAGATTGCGAGAGTGCGCCACCGATTGAGCGAGCTGGACAGCTCCTTCACTATAATCAATTCCTAAGAGTCGATGTGGTGGATAGCACGCTTCTCCACGTCCCTCCACAAGTGCAAACAATAGTGCACCGTTCCCACTTCCAACTTCGAGGACTGACATATCAGGACGTGGAGGGGCGTGTTGATTAACCCACTTGACCATTTCATTCATCGCCCTTTTGCCGAACCTAGGCACCAGAAGTATGAATGCAATGGAAGCGAGGTGCTTACGCACCATATTTCACCCTCATCACCGTTTTCACTGAAGTTCTCCAATTCTTCTTCGTACACGTTATCCCAGCTGATTATCGATGAGTGATGGGACCCGCAAGTTTGCAGAGGGTGAACACGCCTACTGTTCTTTCGTACCAAGTTTTGAGGGCTCGAGCTCTGATGTATCCATGACGTTTTTGGGAGCAGTCTTGGATGGCAAGTTGTTGACAACCGTCACAAAATGAAAGAACGCTGCTTAGTAAGCGGCCACATATGCAATTGCATGCAGCAGCTGTCTCAATTTTTATGTGAGGGAACTCTAAGAAGCAGAATAGGACGGCAGGTAGTATAGCGGGGCCAGGACCAAAGGAGTGAGCGATGATATTCATTATGATGGATATACAAATGAAATAGAAATACAGAGACTTGAAATATCTAAGTAATTCTTCAAGTTCAAAAGTTTGACGACGACTTACCGGTACCACGAGTAACGTATGAGAATTAATAGTTATCTTGACTTTCCATCTGTTTTGTCTAACAGGTCTTTAGCTTCGTTGATTTTACTCGCCATATATGGCGAGCCCCCACGGTCAGGGTGATTTGCAAGCATGATGTGACGGTGGGCATCTTTCAGCTTGTTGCGTAGTGTTACGCCGTCTCTGTAAAATTTACTGCCGTCAGACACAAGGTGATAGAGTGTGCTGAAGGTGCAAACTTTAGCCCAAGGATTGCAATGGCCTCCTTACGATCCATTTTCGCTTTAAAACCACCTTTTACCCATTGGTCTGCTGCCCGTTTTCCAATAATACCATTGCGCACGAGATGTCGTCCAACGAGAGCAGCTGTGATTGCTCCGACACCGACAATTACAGGAGTTGCCATGAGGAGGAAAAGCAGAGAGCGGGGCGTGGCTGTGCTGGATTTGGTTGACACCAATATTTTCCAGAAGAATGACTAAATATCACACTGCCTCCAATCGGCAAATTCAGCTCAAACGGTCATTTGCACCTACAAGTTGGATACAAAACAACCATGGAAGGTGTACATTGAATGACGCTGAAATTCAAGCAAAACTGGTTTCTCGAGCTCTGGGATAATGGACACACAAAGTGCCCATTCAGTGCTTTGTTCTTCAAGCACAGCCCTAGCCTATGCGTGGTTCCTCGTCACCCATTCACTGCTAACTTGCTGTAAAACGCCGTTACCATTCATTGACGCTCATCCAGCAATAAATAGACTCGGATGTGACCTTGGATCACGTTCCTACACCCTCACTTTCGTCGCATTGACATCGTGCGCATTTGCCCTCTATCTCTTCCATGACCCACACATTCTTCACTCTACAACAGAACGTTTACAAGGCCGATCATGAGCCCATAACCGTCGAAGACGTCAACGAGAACAGTGTTTCTTCTCCAGCCTTGCGGCGTCTCATTAGCTCAGCTCCAGGTGCCTCCGTTGGTGTAGCGGCCACGTATCGCGCAGACTGCTCTCTTTCCACTTTGGCATTTTCTACGCTTACCAGAGCGCTCGTCATCCACTTCTTCGCTGCGAATAAACAGAATCCGCAGCAGCAGAGGAAGAACGGCCAGGAACAACAGCCTCTTGTTTCCCGAGGACGCATCCTCATACAAGACCAAATTCTGTGTGACATAGGCATTAAACTCTATGGGTACAGGATAGACAGAATTGCGCTTGCTCTTTTCCGAGATTTCTCGCTTCGTATTAATGGCGCAGTTGACGTGCTGTCGGTGGCTACCAGTAATCGGCGCTCACTCCAGGCAATCATGAACGCCTTGGGTGGCGAAGTCTTACTCCAGAAGGACAACGTGAAAACCCTGTTCGCTCATAGAGAAGGGGAGGCCACATCCAAGGATGTGGCGCTCCAGGCTTGGGCAGCATGCCGCGCTACTACACTTGAAGACATGACGCTTAGATTTGCTGCCATATCTCGAATCGACACAAAAACGATGCCAGATCTAGTAAGTAACATTCACCACGTCATAGACCATTCTTCTAATTCACAATGTAGCATCTGAGCGCCTTGTCCAAGATCTCTCGTGATGCTGAAATTTTGGAGTCTTTGAAACCAACGAAAGTCATCAACAATGTCAAAGCAGACTTCAACTCCAAGAAGGGTAATGTCAACCTCGAGTGCACTCGCTTCAGTACGCGTATCATGAAGTCGAAAACTCAAGTATGTAAATTCATGAGACGTCATGCCACCGGCTTTAAACGTTTGCGCTCACAGGTCATCCATATCGAAACGCTGGACGGAGATAAGCGGTCAACGATCACAGGTCGCGCAGGGCGAATAAGTGGAAAACAGGCTCATATCAAAGTCCAAGGCGTTGTCAATGCCTCTGGCAAGGTCCTCTCCGTGACCACTTTTGGGAAAGAAGACTTGACGGCCGCTGAATCAGACAGAGAAGATGTAGTGTTAAAGGCGCTTCAAGGCACCATCACGTTGACCGAACATCCATTCTTCTGTAGTATCTGGGCACCGTCATTAAACATTCCATGGCCGCCCCTGGATGCTCCTACTGCGTCGTTCGTCTACTATCCTACTGGCCAGTTAAATCACTCGCAGTATACTGCAGTGGAGCGAATTATTTCGCAAGCAAACAGGGATCGTGTATTACTTATTCAAGGTCCTCCTGGCACTGGCAAAACAACAGTTATAGCGGCCAGTGTCAACAGTATGATCAACACTGGCCCTATGGAGCGTACAGTTTGGCTTGTGGCGCAGTCCAACGTTGCCGTCAAGAATATCGCAGAAAAGCTTGACAAGGTTGGCTTTCTTGATTTTAAACTTCTTGTATCCAAAGATTTCCATCACGACTGGTATGTTACACCTTCCTCACCTCCCCGTCATATTGAGTCTTTGTGTCATAGGCATGAACACCTCTACGAGAGACTGGAACATTGTTTTATACGATCTGACTATTTTGGTGGCGGGCCTGTGGCCGTTAGCCGGCTTTTGATCAACGAACACACGAACAAACACACAAGAGTCATACTTTGCACACTGAGTATGCTGTCCAATCCTCGCATCGAAGAATTTACTCGTCAGGTTCCGGTGCAAACCGTGATATTCGATGAGGCTAGTCAAATTGAGGTGGGAGACTACCTGCCGCTGCTTCATCGTTTCCAGCACAGCCTCCAAAAAATGGTATTCATCGGTGACGATAAGCAACGTGAGACCCGGGTAGTTATTGTATCGCTGACTTATACTAAAATTTCACACCAGTGGCACCATTCGGTCAAGATGATATTGGGCAGCTACGAAGTGTTTTTGAGTTCCCGCACCTTCGAAAGCGGGCACAATTTTTGGATACCCAATGTAAGCTCGTATCTCGACTTCATCCCCTCATTGTTTCAATTTTATCATCCAGACCGCATGCCGCTCGTCATTGGCAACTTCATTTCCCGGCATGTATACAATCAGAAATTGATGACCGTGCACGACATCACTAGCAAGGCAGCATGTCGGTTCCTAGACATCAAAAGGGGCCAGGAACAGAAATTGGGAAAGAGCTGGATAGTACGCTTCTCTTCCTCGCGCTCTTGGTATGCCTGCCTTACGCTTTCGTTAGAACCAACAAGAAATAAGCGTGGTTATCCATCTCGCCCGTATATACAACGACCAGGGCAAGCATTACAGGATCCTTACTCCATATGATGGTCAGAGGTCTACGATCGAACATCAACTTAAATTAGAGAAGCTTCCATGGGAAGACAAGTGCTTCAACGTGGACTCCTTCCAAGGCAAGTAGTTTCTTTGACATGCTTGAAGGATCTAGCTTACACTCACTGCAGGAAACGAGGAAGATCACATAATCGTCTCTTTAGTCCGTACCCAGGGTGTAGGGTTCTTGAAGAACTCGCGCAGGACGAACGTCATGCTGACACGATGCAAGAAAAGCATGATCATTTGCACGAACCGTGATTTCGTGACGAGGGGTAAAGCAGCAGGCACGCTGGTCGGCCAGCTTGCTGTTACCATGGGCCCCAATGCCTGGTTGGACGGTCGTGATATAGTCAACGGCATCTTAAAACTGATTTGGGCCATTTATGTCGCACTTCTTGGTTGAGTTTTTGGGCTGTCTTGTCGCATATTGTACTGCATATTGTATTATATAGCAATGGCAATTGGTGTATGTAAATGGTACATGTAGTATAGAGACTCGTTATGCTGAACCTTGTACTCGGCATGTGTGTCGATGTCATGAATCACACAAGACCGTGACTGGCAAACCTCCATGAAGCCTCCTCGGTGTAAGGCCGACTGGACACTGAGCACTGACCACCCGAAATCTACCACTGTTCCACGTAGTATGAAGCTGCATAAGGTGGCAGAACCTCAACACTTAGAAGGTGGACAGAGCTAACCAATACGGATTGAACAGCTAGTAGCGCCACAGTGCCACTAATACGGGCGCCATCGACGAGTGCTGGACATAAGGATAACATGATAATATAATGAGTTCGAGGGAGCATGGGCGTTTTTTCCACGTTGCATGATGATGTCAATTACAATCAACAGACAATGCGGAGCACATGTATAGTCATCGATGGCAATGATCGCAAATAAACGATTTGCGAAGAAAAGGCGTACGTGGCTGTGCTGAATTTGGTTGACACAACGTTTTCTGGAAGAATATTAATGATTAATAACAACATCACACTGCCTCCAATCGCTTACACGCAAATTCAGCTCAATGTTGTTTCATCTACTGGTTGGATACAAATAACGCTGGAAGGTGTTAAATGATGAGGCTACTCGAGCTCGGGGATAATGGACACACAAAGTACCCTTTTCATGTACTTTGTTCTTTTGAAGCACAGCCTAGACTATGCGTAGTTTCTCATCCCCCTTCACTGCTGACTTGCTGTAAAACGGCGTTACCATTCGTTGACAGTAGACGCTCATCCAGCAATAAATAGCTGCGGCCTTGGATCACGTTCCTACATCCTCACTTTCGGCGCGTTGACATCGTGCGCTTTCCATCTCTATTTCTTACACCCATGACCCACACGATCTTCTCTCTGAGACAGAACGTTTATGAGGAGGATCATGTGCCCATAGTCGTTGAGGACGTCGACGAGAACGGTATTTCTTCTCCAGTCTTGCAGCGCCTTATCGACTCAGCTCATGGCGCCGCCGTTGGGATGGCAGCCACGTATCGCCCCGACTGTACACTTTCGTCTTTAACATTTGCTACACTCAGTAGAGCGCTCGTAATCCACTTCTTTGCTGCAAAGAAACAGAATCCGCAACAGCAGAAGAAGAAGAAGAAGGGCCAGGAACCTCCGGTTTCCCGAGGACGCACCCTCATACAAGAGCAATTGTTATGTGATCCTGACATCCAATTCTATGGGTAGGTTAGACAGGATCGCACTTGGTCTCCACTTGGACCTCTCACTTCGGATTAATGCGGCAGTTGACATCTTGTCGGTGTCTATAAGATCGGCGCTCCCTCGAGGCACTTATGAATG
>JABBWB010000752.1:0-14213 GCA_016628085.1 Suillus occidentalis
GAACTTTTTTGCTCAGGTGTAAAATGGGCTCCTTTTATACCTTTTGGGAGGCCAGATTACTAAGCATGATTCAGCACTGGATTGGTAAGAAACCAGGTGTTGAGTCAGCTTGATTACTAATTTACATGGTAGTATTACAAATACAGATGAGTAAATGGCATGAGTCATCACATAGATTGGTAAGAAAACCAGGCCATTTGGTGTGTTGAGTCATCCTGTTTACTAATGTCTTACAAATACAACTGTAAGTCTTACAAAGCATGACAAATCATGACAAAACATGATGAGTCAAGCAGGAAATCCTTACAAATCAGAATTTTCCCAGTCACATGACATGCTTACAAACATGCTCAGAAGGTTGTGGGAAAATCAGGTGGCTGAAATAGCCTAGAAAAATAGAAAGAGACTGAAACAAATGTAAACAAACAGAGATACGCGAGATACAAATACAAATACACAGAATAAGAATACAGTAGAAACTGAGACTGTAAGCTAACGAGTCAAGGAAAAATGGTAGAGTAACTTTGTGAAAGGTGTAGTATGGTGTATCATACCTTCCTTATCACCTCATATACGTATACGGTATGGTATGGAGTTCATACCATGCATGACAACGTTCTGCACCTTGTTGACGAAGGAGGGCTCGATTGATGATTTTGGCTGCTGGAGGGGGGTAATGCCTGTTGCGCAGCAGACTGAGTTCAGCAACTGTGGGAGGTTCTGTTGCATCAACAATGAAACTTCTAATGGCACTGGGAATACGGATTGGAGGGAGTAGAAGTTCTCAAGGTGGGTATATTCCTCTTGATGGTCCATCTGCTGGGTTGAACTCACTGGCCACATAAGTTGTACGGATTGCGAAACGTCTGGGTACAGAACGAATGGTTTCATGGATGCGTCTGAACACTGCATTGACTTCTTTATTTCTGTGCCTTCCTTTCCACCATCCTTCGACCACGCCTGTGTCGTCTCCGTGAACTGTGATTGCATTGCCCACATCGGGGAGAGATGCAAGTGTGAGGATGAGTAGTTCGAAACCGATTGCTTCTGCCCATCCAATGTCTCGTTGTCCATTTAAGGTTTGCCACCCAGGCACTAATCTCCACACTCTCCAACGTTTCCCAATGACAATAGCAATACCTATTGTAGAGCTTGCATCTGAGAAAGCTAGAGGGTTTGAGTAGGCTATTGGAGGATATATAGGATGGGATGCTCCTCCACTTTGCAGTAGATCTGACCACCAGTCTAAGTCGCTGTCAATACCTTTGGTAGGGCGGTGCGGGAGGTAAGGTTGCTTGCCGCATGTGCTGAGCATTGCTTCTAGGGAGGTTAGGTAAGCTCGGCCTCGCTTAACCACTTCACAAGCATGCAGCAGTTTTCCATGCAGTTAACGCAAATCCTGGAGTACATGAGTTTTCCGTTTGCGCCAATTGTGTATGGCTAGAAGGTATTTGTCCACTTTCGGTGGACTTAATGATACCACTCGATTACCTACATCCCATAGAAAACCGATGCAGATGGTTGAGGATGCAAAAGGTTGATCTTTCTGTCTTTCCCAGATTATACCCAGATTTGCCGAAGCATCATCAATATCGGCTAGGCAGTATCCAAAGCATTGTCATGTTCTGACCTGTGTGATTGCCCTGATAGGTCTTTGAGGGGCCATCTACAATCTTCATTAAATTCTTTGATTGAGTCATCGTCGAACACATGTCCACCAAACCAAATTCTGCTACCTGATTGGTGCATGCCTCTTGTACTGAGGTCTTTATGCCATTGGGCACGTTGCTGATTGTAGGGTCCTAGAAATTCTTTTAAGATGCGGACAAATAAATGATCATCGACCCATTTGTCAAGAGGGCCGATGCCACAATGCCTAAAGATTTCTGCCCCTGCGTCTGCTACGTGTCCGTAAGCACCTGCTGAGGGTGTTGCTCCAAAGGCCACACAGGTGTCAACACATGCTTCAGTGTCTGAAATTCGGACTACCCCCGCTGGCCATTGAGAGGGATGAAGGGGTAGTGTTCGGTAGGCTTCCACAATGTCCCTGGTTGCGACTTCGGAACCTGGTGGAAGTCTCGATATTAGGAGATAAATAACAGAGAATTTGCCCCATGTGGTAGGGAAATGATTGGCGTCGATGAAGGAATTAATCGAAGCATTAGGGTAAATGGGTGTAGGGGAGTGCGGAAATGAAAAATTCTGAACAAGTCTAAATTTGCCTGGCTTGCCTGGCTTAGGTATTATAGACAAAGGAGATGACTGGAAAGGTCCAATATGAAGTTCGAGGTCGGCAAGGGGGAAAGGACCTATATATCTTTCTTTTTGAAGCTCTTTCTGAATGATAGTGTGAAATTCGGCGAGGTACTCGTTAACAGAATCTTTATTTGGGGGGCTTTGTACATGGGTGATTAAAGGGAAATCTAAGAAGAAACCTGATCGGAAACCTTCGGGAACTTTAATAAAACGTTCGAGAGCATCAGCTTCACACAGAGCTCATTCCCATTCATCCACAATGTACGGGGTGAGGGGATTAGACTTTCTGTGCTTGAGCACAGCACTGGGCTCCATGTTCTGTTGCACCACATCCCGAGCAGAGATGTTTGCTGTTGTGCTGTGTGCTAGAACAACCTTCTTTGCGTTGCCAAGCTGTGCACAATTGACATCCATCTTTGGTCCAGAGTGCTTTGCTAATGCGCTTGGAGTATACATCGAAGAGGTTATCCCAGGTGCAGAGGGCATTGCATTCAACTGTCCGATGTGGGTTTTGGCTGAGGCAGACCGCACAGCAAGGCATGGGAGAGGATTGGTTGGTTGGTTCTCGAAAGGAGTGCTGCTGCTTCTTCTTCGAATCAGAGGACTCTGCCTTTGGAGAGAGCGGTCTCTTCTGACTGCTGAAGGAGCGCAAATTGGTGTTCTGCTGGTTACGATTATTGTTTGAGAGAGAGGATGACATAGCCTGATGATAGGCAAAAGAGGGGGGGGGGGAGTAGCATGATGCGACAATGTATGTGCATTGATGGCACATGATGGGTGGGAACGAGACAGGTGATTGTCCGCGACACATAGTGGATAGGGTGAAGTTTTTGATCGAACATGATGTCGAGACCCCAATTAATTGATTAACGTGTGATGCGTGAAGTTGTTTATAATGAAAAACAGAATCGGAAAGGTAGAACGAAAGAATAGATTAGCTTCATAAGATATAGATATTCACATTGACTATGTACCTGCTTCAATGCAGCGAGGGCTGTGTCGCGATCTTGATTAAATATCTCCTCTCTAGCTTCCAATATCAGCTCGTGGTTGAGCTCAGCTATGGTCCAACCAAAGGGCCCCCCTGCGGTGAGGTGCCATAGTCTTCGCTGTTGACTCTGGTAGAGGAGTAGAGCACGTTGCTTTAGCGTGTCAAAAGAGTGTCTCCAGTGGTGGTTCTGGAGCGCTGACCAGAATTGGACATGCATGTCTACATGATCTTTGGGCCACTCATGCTGCTTCATGGCTATGATCATGCGCGGCACTGCTTCATTGAATTGCTCCCAGGATAGATTCTCATCTCTGGTGACGGCAGACTTGGTGTCACGAGTCTCATCTGCATTGACCCAGATTTGCTGACCATCTTCCGAAGGCAGGAGGATCATGCCTTTCGGTTCAGATGAAAGCAAGTTCTTTCGAGCATCTGCTAAACTGACATTGGTGAAATAGTGTAGCTCACAGTACTCTCCAGCTTTTAACTTCCTCACAGCGTAATGCGAGGGAATGACTATTGGACCAGTCGGAATTTTTGTCGTAGCAACAGGAACAAACTTGGCTTTGTTCTTCTTATGGTCCTCTTTGCGTGCCGCTTCTTGCTCTTCTTCTAAGGCAACCTGGCGTTGTTGTTCTTCTTCATCAGCTACATCAGTAAATCGATGACTCCTTGATTTTGTAGCCATGCGAACTGCAGAACGATATCATTCAGCTCTTGCTCGATATAATCATTTATAGCGTGACAAATTTGAATGGGAAATACATAGCCATCAATACCTAAAAACTCAGAGTAACATGAGCAGTCGACGACAATAGGCTGGAACTCCTCCCTGGCAGCCGATGAGCGGCGGTAGTACACAGGCGCCAATGATTTTGACAATTGCCATTTCGTCTTACTTATGCCTTGTGTCACAATTTTATCCAATACATTCTCAAGGGAGGTACCCTTGGCACTCACAAACAACCATACACTGGTGTGTGACTTCGCAACAAAGTTGGGACCCATAACCATGAATGCCGACAGGGGATGTCAGCGTATTCTTCTCGTGCCTCTTCGTGTCTCTTGTTTTTCACCATGTGTGGTTTTAATTGTAAAACCATGCAAAACCTTCTTATGAGAAGTGCCTTTGGGCACTGCTGGGAGATCTAGAATAGTATTACCTTTCGCAGAAAAATTATTACATGTTGCCATCGCAGCACGCAAGGCATGTTGGTGGCCTCCTCCCAATCTCGTTGATCATTCGTGTTTTCCTTGATTTGTGTTTCAATTCAAGATGGTATTCATGACCTTTTCTTGGGGAGTGTCCTTTGGGACTAGCCAACAAATCTACAATAGCTTGAGGCTTGGTAACAAGATTGTGACACTGATCGCTTGTTGCAGGCAGTGGATTGAAGCGCACTCCTCTTAGTAATTTTCCTCCATGCAAACCCCATGGTCACATTTACGGAGATGGGTGCAATTGTTATGAATAAATAGTATGCTATGACATTTTAACATATTCATCGATTCACTTGCTGGCTGTGAGGTGCAGCCTACGCCGCTGTATTATGTAGTGAATGATAACAGGAAAATAGGACAAACGCAAGTGCCGTGCGATGTACATATATTAGGTTACAGAACAGAAGGCACAATATGATCACAAAATGAAAATGCGATAAGAATGCAGAAAAAATGAATCGAAACGTCAGAAGAGTGATAGGACAGATCAGATGGGCTTGTCGCTATACTTGAGATTTGAAGCCTCTGGAACCCAGCACCTCTGAGCATAATATTAGCCATATGCTCAAACGCCTTGGGAGCATCAATAGCGATGTCATCCAAAAACTCCGTATAAATCTCTCAAGCGTACACTGTCCATTGCTCATAGCCTGCGCTAAGGAATCACCAACCAACCTCTGCCTCCTTGCTCCCGAGCATGGAAGCAGTGCTCGTCAGGAAGATTGACAGATCACTAGCCTTGGGAGGCACTCGCGGGAGAAAATTGCCACCTGCAACAACCCAGCCATCAGGACCATGTTCTTGGTTCAGGTTGTCGCTGCGTCGAGAACCACTGCAAGACATGCTTATCTGACGGTTGAAAGACTCCTTCTCTGCAGCTGCTTTCTCCTAAGCGACCTGTAACACAGTCAGTACAAATTATTTCGGTGATGCTAGTCCATCTTACCAGCTCGTGAACAGCAGCAATCGTTGTAGGTGCGGCAACATGTCAACTGACCCATTTATGGCTACACAACTCAATGAGGTCCTGAAGTCACACTGATGAGCACAGCTAGCAAAGAGACCAAAAAAATGCTACACACCTGAAGCACAAATTGCATACTAGAACTGACGTTGAGGCTCTTGGCGAGTTCCTTCATGTGCGTGAAGTAAACGTCCATATGCACGCAGGCTTTCTGCGTGCCAAGCAACTGGCCAACTGTCTTCAACACCTGACACAAGCTCTCAATCTCCACTTCCTCGGAGTTCTCGACAGTGCCCAAAAGCTTCTTCACACACTCGTGCATGATACGCTTCGCGAGCATCTGCAGCTTGAAGAAGTCGCCAATGAACTTGATGAGACCAAGACCCTAACGCTTTGCTTTTTGTGCAGTGTATTCTAATAGAGCTCAGCTTCCTCCGTGCCCTTCTTGTCGTTAGCAGCCTTGGTTGCGTGATCGTCGGCCTTCGCCTCAACAGCAGCAGCCTCCTTGGCGAACCACCTATGCTTGAAGCAATCAGGGTATCATCTTACCTTTAACGATGGAATCTACACCTGCCAGTGAATAAGCATGTTTTTGTTTCACAATAAGGTGGCATACCCTGAGAAGTACGAGAGTATACGACGAAAAAACTCCTTCGCGGCGACATACACTAACTTAAGGAGCTGAATTCTCAGATGTCTGTGACTTGTCTCGTGTGAGAGTTATGCACAAAAAACCCACAAGATAGCGCCAGTGATGCCTTTCTTGACCTGGCATACCACTTAGCAGCTGTCACCATGAAACGAATTTCTTAACGTTCCAAAATGCAGACAATGTCAATCAAGAAGGGACAGCACAGCCTATCTTCCTTCTTTATGGTCTAGCCAGGAAGTCGTGAATTGGGACTCATCTTCAGAAGATGCCCCTGTTGATGAAAACTATCAATGAGATGCTGTTTACAATCATTCGAGTAGATGGTACCTTCAACTATCAGGCCGCCCATGGCCCAATTCGCTCATGCTCAACATGCACGAGGCTGTGTCGGAATGGAATTGATATCTGAGAATACGCCACTGTCTCTGATTTGGACGTGTGGGGACCAACTTGATCGCTTGATCATGTGGACTTGTGTTTGAGGTGATCGGCATTCGATTGATGGCATTGCATCGGACTCAGAGTTATCCTTGAAGTAAAGCTTGTAAATGCAGGTTTTGATGGAGACTTGAGGCTGGTATTACCTAATTGTGTTTGACGTTGTCAGTCATGACCACAGGAATTTCGCATATGTTCGAAAAATTGTGAAACAAAGCTCTAGCAGATCGTTGTTTGGGATACATGGAAATGCCGCTGAGCTTGAACTTACGATTATTGAAGAGTCGAGTCTATCTGCTGATTAGCATTTTAACAGACATCTTCTCCACCATTACAGATCACTAGCAGTGAACAGCTTCATCAAACAAGTGCAATCGCCTATTTGAACAGCCTGCACCATAAGATCAATTTCCGTTTTGCTGTCACTCCTGGACCCTCAATATCAATTCCCCACACATTCAACACTATGATGGAGGCTGTCGTTCCTCACGAAATCACGACAGAACTCACACAGATACTTGCCAATCTTGTGCTTGGTGATAACAAGATATGTTCCAAGTGCGCGATCTTTTCAATACGCGTGCCTTGTGCTAAGAGACCTGCAGTGCAGAACAGGCGGTCAATGATAGACTGGCACAAACCCCAGACTTGTACCTGCTTGCATTGACTCAGTTCTCTATTGCAGCTGATACTGAAGTGACAAGTTGATTTGTATTATGTTTCAATACCGCTGCCCTCACTCAATGGAGCATAGATGCGATCCTTCTCCTTGGTCTTACTTTGCAGACTTTTGTTTCGTACTGCACCAGGTCAGCAACCCGGAGAAGGGCATCTAACACTTTACGACCAACTTCCAGCGCATGCATTGATGACCCTTGAGCGTCTACTACTTCACTCTCTATCTCATGACCCATTAGATGCCGTTCGCAGGAAGACAGTCGACACAGTATGCGATAACGCAAACAATTCCATGTCTCGAGGGCGCCCTTGGCATGTGCTACAGGCACAAACATTTACTATGACGCAAACAGGTGAAGCTGGCTTCCGGGAGTGCGCTTATAGATTGTTTTCTGGCTGTCCCAATCTCATGATGGATCTCCAGACAGATGCTGTTCTGATGGTTTTCCGAAAAGGTCTTCAAGACTCTCAAAGTGTCGAGGTAAGTGGTCCTCCAGTTGAATTGATTGACATTGACGGATGATGCGCAGGTTCAGCTGGCTGCTCTCCGAGCCTCTGTATCCTACCTTACTGCATGTGATCAACACCAACTATCACATTCGCTCTCACTACTCTACCCAATGCTAGACACATTACCTTCCCTCCCCAACATCCATCTAAAATCTTTCTTGAGCTCGCTAACACCGTTATGCTCATCTCATCCCAATCTCTTCGTGCCTCATATGAATGCGCTGCTATCTTTCTTGTGTGGTTTGATAATGCCAAGCATTGATTCGGGCCCGACACCCACGGTCGCTAAGCCATTCCCTGGCACATCATCAAGCTTCACGTTCCCACCCGGCGGGCCTGATACTAGTCGGACTCCTGACGACAGTGACGAAGTCACAGAGGACGAGGAGAAAGAGTCGGTCAGGAAAGCTGCATTAGAATTTATGGTAAGCCTTACCGAGGCCAAGCCTACGTTGGCGAAGCGTTCGGAAGGATGGACGGCGGCTATGGTAAGAGCCTCCCTGGAGGGCATGGGAGAGTTACCAGAAGACACATTGGATTCTTGGCTCGAAACTGATGTAAGAAACTTGATGCATTTCTCAAGTATTCCACGAACTCAATTATTCTTAGCCCTCAGAAGATGCACAGGACGAGAATTATCCTCATGTATATGAGCAATCCCTCGATAGAGTGGCCTGTGCTCTTGGAGGTAAAGCAGTGCTTCCTCCGGCATTCCAATATATTCCGTCAATGCTTGCCAATTATGACTGGAGATTGAGGCACGCCGGCCTGATGGCTATCGCAGCCATAGCCGAAGGCACGAGCAAGGTTTATATGACATGTTGGTTTATGGCATAGTCCAGGCCCACTCATTCGTCTATTAGGTGATGCAGATGGAACTTGGGAAGGTCGTAGAGTGCGCATTTTCAGCATATTGCTACGTTCCCTTCATTGATTATGTTCCCAGCCTCGTTACTCCGATGTTCAAGGACGCACACCCACGTGTGCGGTATGCTGCATGTCAATGCGTGTACGTTGTTTCTATCGTTGCATGATGTCCTTGCTCAATAATTAATGCAGTGGTCAACTATGTACTGATTTGGAGGTAGGTTTAGTCAGCATACCACCATGATCCTTATAGACGCTTGTGTTCCAAGGAAATCATTCAAGATCGTTACCACGAGCAATTGTTCGCCGCGTTGATACCAACACTAGAAGCGCCAGAATCTCGGTGACTAACACTTCTATGATTCCGTCACTTGTCCGCCCTAATCCTCGGTTTTAGTGTGCACTCGCATGCCGCTGCTGCCCTGATCAACTTCTGTGAAGGTGTCGAACGTGACACCCTGGTTCCTTATTTGGACCCGATCGTTGAGCGTCTGCTCAAGATGCTCAATCCAGGAGCTGAGGATGGCAAAGTTGTCAAAGGTTACGTTCAAGAACAAGCTATTACAACTCTGGCTATGGTTGCTGATGCCAGTGAGGCAACATTCGCAAAGGTATCATGATGCAGTCTCACGTATTCATGGTTTATCTGACACTGGCATACACGACAGCACTATAGCTCCATAATGCCACTTCTCTTGAATGTTCTCCGCAATGCCAACAGTTCTGACCATTACAAGCTACGCGCTAAAGCCATGGAATGTGCTGGGTTGATAGGTAGGAAACGGCAGTTGTCGGCGCGAGTTTCCTTGACTGATCCTAGTTAGCAATTGCCGTCGGACGTAACGTTTTCCGCCCTGACGCAAATACGCTCATCGAGCTTTTAATCAAAATTCAAAGTTCGTCTTTGGCTATCTCCAGATTCAATCTCGATAACCGTTTATCTTGTATGATAGATTCTCCTGTCGACCCTTCCGACACCATGCTGCCCAACTTTTTGATCGCTACTTGGGCTAAAATTTGCCAAGCTCTTGGAACCGAATTCGAGCCGTTCCTTCCTGTAGTCATGCCCCCACTACTGAACGCAGCCAGCGCAAAAGCCGATGTCTCTATCTACGGTAAATCCAGTCATTCGTGCCACTGCACCCACTTACCTTGCTACACAGATGACGAAGACGAAGTCGGCGAGATGCGAGAAGGCTGGGAGACTATCTCAATGGACGGTCAGATCGTTGGTATCCGCACTTCGACTATCGACGAGAAATGCCAAGCGTTCGACACTCTCGTTGTCTACTGCGCGACACTGGGCGGCCGATTCGCACCCTATCTCACCCAAAGCTTGGAGCTCTCCCTCCCCGCTTTAAAATTCTACTTCCACGATGGCGTTCGCGAAGCTGCGAGTAGGTGAGTGCTCTCCACCGTCGTTACTGTTTCTGCTAATGATCAAAACGCATAGATTGATTCCTTCACTTTTCACATGCGGAAAACAGAGTGGCACACTAACATCGCAGATGGTCGCTGCTTCCTTCCTCCAGCTCATACACAGCATCCGAGCCGAAACAGACCCGTCGTTTCTTTCTTCGTTGTATAGAGCCCTCGCCGATGGGCTTCGCGTGGTTGGCATTCCAGCGCTTACGCCGGATCTACAGGCTGCCCTCATAGAAGCTACGAAGCATCAGCTTCAGACGCTCGCAGATAAGCGCAAGCGGCGCGCAGAGTCCCCGGAGGACGATCGCGAGGAGCTTGCGCTTTTAGAAGAGGTAGAAGAGTTTGCTCTGGAGGATATGGAGAAGCTGCTCAAGATGTTGGATGGTCAGCATCCGCTTCTTGTGGCAGTTTCGAGTGTGAGGGATTTAGGGTTTAACCAGTGGGACAGTGAAGAGGAGCGTGATAGTGATGGTTAGCGCACAGGATGTGTCATACTAATTCTACGCAGTGGCTTCCAACATGCTGTCTCTTTTTGTACTAATGAGGTGATCATGCTCTATAATTCCGCCTTGGATCATAGTATTGCGCACCACAAAATTACATGTACAAGGCTTTTATGCACCGGGCGCGCCAGTGAATACAGAGAGTCGCACACAAAGGAAGGGGGTTGCCGATATCCGCAGCTGCTACAACAAGTAAAAATCAACCAGATCAAGCAAACTCTGTGCGGTACATAACAAAGGCGAAAAGGCGCATGCAAATCAATCTCGCGGACAGCCAGGGTAATGATGAATAATTGATGGTATGCTAGATAGGATGATAACATGCTAGAGAATAACCAGGCGTTCCAGATATATATGCGAGCTGCGCTCTCGTCAATACAAATTAACCAATGGGGGTATGGAGGCGCATACGGATAGATAAGAACAAGAAACCACGAAAATCGTCACAGAATGCCCGAGTCTTTGAGCGCATTCTGTAGGATCGTCTCCTTGACTGCGGCGAAGACGAGTCTGATATTCGTCGTGTCGGTGGCTTGTGTTAAGCTATGATGACGCAATGAGTGATAAGCGAAACGTGATAAAATCACACTTACTGAGGGTAAACACTTAGACGCGCCCGGTTGGCTTGCATGAACTTCCATAGAATATATTTTGCCGCTTTGTTGATGTCTGCGCCACCCGTGTATTCTGGGAAGTACTTTTCAATCGGTACCTGCAACGCGTCAATGGATCTTCAAGCGCTCTCAACAATAGATACACACCTTCGGTAGCTTGTTCTTGAACACGTCTATCTTGTTCAAAAATAATATGATAGAAGTTCGCAGAAACCAACGGGAGTTGATGACCGACTCAAATAAGATAAGTGATTCCTGCATGCGATTCTATAGACGGAATGAGCGATGACTCATGACTGCGTACGCTAGGACCTACCTGGTTCTTCTCTTCCAATAATACTTGGTCGTATTCCGATAATGCTGTGCAGAAAATGATGCTTGTTACGGATTCGAAACAATGTATCCACTTTTTCCGTTCCGAACGCTGGCCGCCGACGTCAAACATGTGGATGCTACGAGACCGGGATCAAGAACGGAATTTTGACATGCCTGCGTACTTACGATAGCTGTCCCATATTAAACCGCGTTTCGGTGATGCCTGTTGTCTTTGCTCGGGCTCGTAGGACATCATTTTCCGTTGGTGTATAGTCGGGAGTGCCTATACGGAGCACTTCCGTAAAGAAACTGCGAACGGGGACACCGTGAGTATTTGTTATCCGAGTAGATATAATTACCCACTATCCAGCCGAGTCCATGAGATAGAACTGGCTCGAACAATCCATCACTTTAGGAATGATAGGATCTTGCCATAATTCATGAATGGCTTGTGCAATATCTGCGGAGAAGACAAAATCGGGAGTGCTTTCGACTCTGTATTCGACGATGCGTTCTGCGAATGTCTGAAGGGAAGCGATGAATGAATGTGAGAGAGAAAGTGAGAGAGTAAACGCACTCGGTTCGCAGGCGTGACGCATTCTACATTCATGTTGCGCATTTGGAGGACAATAGCTTGTGCGGAATCGAGAGTATTGCGATATATTGTTGGACGAAATGTCATGAGTTCGTTCTTGGTGAAGCCATTCTGGTGAATGATTTTCATCTGCTTGACTATTGTCGACTTTCCGGATTCACCGGACCCTGAGTTTGGGATATGAGCAAAGAGAACAAAGAGAGGGGGTTGAACGGATAAGGGTGGCTTAAGGAAATAGACCAAGTAGACGCCACCCCGGGAAGATTTGTGGTGATAGAATGTGAAATAGACAGAGCGTGAAGTAGAAAGGAAGGCTACGTACCGAGCAGAAGTATCTTGCACTCCTTCCTAAACTTCCTAGAGTCCTCTTCTATCTGACGGTCGATAGCATCTGACCTGGCCTTCTCTTCCCTATCCTGTGCTGATACGCAGTTTCCCATGATGAATGATGAGGGGCGTGCTAAGAGAAAAACAGTCGGTGAAAGGGATCCAGCGTGTACGGCAAACAGTTAAGATTTGATTGTGATAATGCTGAAGAACAAGTTGTGCCAAAATGAAAAAAGGTAGTTTGCTGAATGCGATGCTAGTCCGTTCGATTGCCTTTCCAAGAGGACAAGTCAAGGACAAGTTAAGAACTTGGAAGGATCTTGGCTACCCGGGCGGCTTTGTTTGCAGTGACCGTATTGTCACACAAGTCACAAGTCACACATAATGTGTGACAAGCGCCTTTTTTCAATCAATCACAACCTACAAAATTGAACAATTTGACTTGTACCGCTATAGTTTCATGATCATGATCATCATCCGAGTTAAGACGGCTGTACCGAGCGCCATGTGTGCGCGTGTGTGTCGCATGGACGGCACTTGGTCAACCTTTTTCAAACTCTGTTCCTGTTCTCAGCATCCCCTTGTTCCAAATCAGACCTGTGGCTAAGCACTGCCAAAGCTGCGCCGACCTCTCTACGTAACCGCCACTAATCCATTGTACTACAAGGTATTAGCCTGGATTGGTGCATTTTGATGAAAGGTTACGCTGATGATATATAGGACTTGGTGACAGACGATTGACACCTCGCGTCAGGTTGATTTCCTTGACATACGACGTGCCGTGCTTGTCAGTGTCATTCGTGCGCAGACATGGGCATGGGACTTGCCCCCCAGTGAGAACTGGTTGTGCTCAGATGGCGCTGTTTATGTTGAAATGTGGATTACCCTTTTGGTCTTGTGATGGAATGCGCTTGGATGAGCTCATTTGTGATTCGATAACGAAAACACTTGCAACACCCTGCAGTGCCTCGTGTTCACATGTAATTTGCAACTGCAACGTGCTGAATTTATATAGGGCTAACTGTGTATGCATATATGCACTCTGCACGTTCGCAACTCGCCACTTCTTCACTCGACTTCGACAATTGTCCTTTGTTTGGGCAAAGTTTGTTTTTGCCCCAACATTTGAAGTCCCTCCTTTCTTCTTCCCCACCATCTTCCTGCTACTGTCGACGGTCCTCTGCTTATCCACAAGTTCGTTCTCCTTGTGTATTGGCTAGTGGGCTGACAACAAGTAAGTCACAATTTCCCTAGGTTCAAGTAGTGGAGGTACATGACGCTGTTGCCTTGTGTGCATATATTCAACAAACAAATTCAATACCTACTACAGGACATTGATGTCAAATTGGCTTGGGTAAGTCATCTACTCCGAGTTCTGTATGCGCTGACTACTCTTATTTGCTTGATTTTCAGAAATACAACGAGGAAGTCAAAAATTTGGTATGTTGTGTTCACTTGGTTGTCTATGATACTAATCAAAGTTTTTGCAGTTGTCTAACGACATGTGGAATAAGAATGTCAACGAGGGCCAAATCTACCAGCCTGTCACGGTATCAGCCATCCCGACACTTGTGCTTCCTCAACGTGTCTCGATTCTGCCTGCACCTGCCGCACCTTCATTGATGTGTTAGCTGCTTCCCATTTTCATTCTCCTCTGCTGCCTGCTCTCATCAGGTTTTCGATCTACTCTGCTGTCTACAGCCTTTCTGCTTGGCTCTCGATGTTTGCGAACCACTCTTGCACGACTCTCGACGTGTTTTCAAGGCATACTCCACCTGTTTCGCATCTGTTTCCCTGTATTTCCCGCTGCTTTCGCATACCGATTGTATTCCGCATTATATCTGCCAAGCAACTATA
>JABBWB010000753.1:0-14192 GCA_016628085.1 Suillus occidentalis
GGCATCGTTAGAGCGGTAAGGCGACGGTGAAGACATGATGGCCCGGGAAGATACGCACCGTTGATGATTATTTAGTTATTTTTCAAATGAGACTCCACGGAATTGCAAAATGACTATTACCGTTACGGTCACAGTCGTCGTCGTGGTCGTCGTTCTCGTCGTTGTCGACGACGTCGTTACCTGAGGGAAACACATTAGTTTTCATGATGGACTAAGTACTTGAGGGAGAGGTGGCCGTAACGTAACCGAGCTTCTCTCTCACATGATGTCATTCGCACTCCACTTGAATGCGGTCTCCCGGGCCAGTACACTAAATTAATTCGTACCCTGATACTTAGCGCCACCTAAGTACGCCGTTGCGACGCCATCACTAAAGATAAGCCTTATGCTTGGCTAAAGCTCCGACTTTACTAGACTGACAAATTCACTCATTCACTTCTCATATCCGACGCACTTCCAATCTCACAAAATCCCTGAGTGATAGGTCTGCTAATTTGGGGCTCTGAGTGACAACAGGCAAAGTCGAGGACGCGACTGGTTGCACTGCTCAAAGCTTCGAAGCATGACACAATCCACCTGCGTGTACTTCATCGTTGAATGTAGCCCTGGCGTCTTTGGGAGAGACGTTAATGAGTGTGTTTGCTGCGATGTGCCACTTACATCGATCAGGAGTCGTCTGACACTGATCCCCAAAAGGTATTGGACACGCGACTCGCTGTCATCATGACCTGGTTGGCATATCAAGCTCCAACCTTAGTCGCACGTCTCCCCTGAACAAATTACAACCTTACTACGCCCACACACTGCCACCGTCCGAGGTTCGTCAAGAACTTCCCTTTCAAAGGCGACGGCTGAAAATGCCAGAAACGAGTTTCGTTTTCTTCGGGGTGTCTTTGGACAAGCTTTCAGTTGACATACTACAGAAGAACAAGATTGATATCTTGGCACCAGCAATGAGCACGTTCAGAGGATCCGAGTGCTATTGATCACACATTGCAAATCATGATGCCACTGTTGCAAGAGGTTATATTACCTGCGAGTCACCGAGGCAGCAATTGGCACTCACAGTTATTTGTAGGACGTGGCAAAGCCGCGATGGGGTGCTTGCAGTTTGCTATGTCACGGCAAAAATCATCAGTAGGGACGCAAGTCATACCTTTGCTATCATGGGGTGGAATGCACATTCGTAACTTCTCCAGCGCTCAGTCCGAGAGTGGCCGCCGCGTCGTACACGAATTTCATCGAGATTATTTCCCCAAATTGTGTGTCGATGTCGTTTTATTTTAGTCATGGGTGGATACCTGGCAAACTGATAAGCGCATTGCAAACGTTATTTCCTTGATCCGCCATCGTTCTCATGGCCGAATTGATGATTGTTTCGGTGGATCCCAGGAGCCACTTTCGTGACCATTGACTCAGCGCCCATGTAAGATTCCTGGGTGTGAATAGTGTCATTCCAGTAATATAATCATACTAGTATGACAGGTTCCATGCTGTGTGTCGTGTGATGCCATCGCGCTTGATATAGATATAAAGAATTCGAGTCGACGCCGTTCTCCGAGTTCCAGTCATATGGGTAGGCCTTCTGATGATGATGAATGGCGTCCAACCAATGATATAGTCGTCTTCACATAGCTTCAAAATGTACCATCGAACTAAGAATGTCACAAGGATGTGGCTGCAGGAAAGACAGCACCGATGACTTGTTTACAACTGTAGGTCACCACCTACAGCTGACTCGTTGGAACCATCATCTTGGTTAGGCGTTAAACGAGCGACCTTCTCGGGCCGCTCATCATCAGGCACCGATACCTGCACTGATGAAGTAGGTACGTCGGTGCGCTTCCGTTTCCTCTCCAACTTCGCCTTTTCCCTCGTCGTCAGCTTATCGAACTCTTCTTGTAAATGCGTTTTCAATCTGGGCATACTCTCCATGACACGGTCACACTGCCAGCAACAAAGGTCGCCATCTTTTAAAAGCGGCTCATATTGGCTGGCGTTGAGCTTAATCATCTGCCAGAAATTCCGGAAATCCTGTCATTAGTGTAGAACGAGACATCATTTGCTGTAAAACATACTCTTCGATAATACGAAGGCACGGCATCGAACCACGAAAGAACGTCTTTCAAATGCAGAAAGAATCCCAGGCTGGGATGAAACGAATTGTAGTGCTTCTTCAACTTCATCTTCGGAGCATACAAGTCTGCAGAAAGCACATGCAAATGGAGGTGTCTGAAACGATGCCATAACGATTAAACGAACCCAACGAAACTAGAAGACAGGATAGACAAAGCTTACTCCATGCTCGAAATTGGGTGGAACCCCATCCAAATGTCCCACTTGAACTTATACAGCTTCATCATCTCTTCCTCAATCATCTTCTTCACGTTATTCGCTTCCTCGTGCAAGTTCATAAGCACCTCCTTTGCGATGCTTTTCTCGCATCGAAGCAAAGAACGCAAGTCTGCGAGATGGCGTGCGCTCCATGGCGGCTGGATTCGAGGTATGACCAGAAAGTGAAAGATGGATTTAGGGAACGCATCAAAGACCGTCAGACATGTTTCTGAGTGAGAAAGTAGGATCGATGGTGGTAGAGTCGTTGGGTTGGGTCTGGAAGCATAGCTGCGGAATATAGCGAGATTGGGGGTGGAAGGTGCAGTCGACATGTGTGCAGCCTATCCTACGTTTCTGGGGCAGTTGGACGTAGATCGCAGTGTTGCCACTGGACTGTAACTCCACCCTGTCGCAATGAGGATGCCACTCATTGGACATAGAAACGTATTACATGTATGCACTAACCTTAAGTGCGCCATTGAATACAAAGGAACTAGGTGATCCCCGGATCTACGTACGTCAATAAAAAATTCTTCAATATGAAGAATTCGGGTAGACATTCGAGTTGGAATGAGTGGTTTGTATATGAGCGCTCTGAGCGCTCATACTCAGCGCTATGCGCCCAGCAGTGACTTGACGATCGATTTAACGTCGGATCCCTCGTAATCATGAGTCCATGGTGGAAATTCGTTGAAATGCATCACGGACAGTAAGTTAAACTCACTTGCCGAAATTGATTGAGGCCGGCGGTTGCCGGCCATGATTCTGATCGCAGTTTATACATAGACTAGTCCACACCCGTTGTGCCTTCGGCACAGGAAGCCAAAAAGAGTGCTTCACACTCTTTTGTGGCTCCCTGGCCTTGGCTGCATCCCCATAATCAGAGTAAATTTTAAAATAAAATTTAAATATTTGAGCTGGTTTAATAGGAACATTGAAGTAGTTTATTTATGATTTTGTGATTTTGTGATTTTGTGATTTTCCCATTTTCCCGGTCATTGAATCTATAGTGTTCCCAAATTTCCCCCACTGATTTCTTCCTGCATTCCTGTCTCTCCCATTGTCTGGTTTTGCTGTTTTCCAATTCTCTGATTCTTCTGTTTTGCACTGTGGTATTGTCCCCCAATTCTCCTGTCTCCCGTCTCCCGTCTCCCGTCTCCCGTCTCCCGTCTCCCGTCTCCCGTCTCCCGTCTCCCGTCTCCCGTCTCCCGTCTCCCGTCTCCCGTCTCCCGTCTCCCGTCTCCCGTCTCCCGTCTCCCGTCTCCCGTCTCCCGTCTCCCGTCTCTCTCATTTTCTGTCTCTCCTGTCTCCCATCTCCTGTTGTCCATCTCTCTCATTTTCTGTCTCTCCTGTTTTCCTGTTTTCCTGTTTTCTCAGTTTTCCTGTTTTTTGATCTCCTGTCTTCTCAGTACTTATTTCAGTTTCTGGTTTTCTGATTTTCTTTCTGATTTTCCCATGTACCCATTTTCTTGTCTCTCATCATCCAGTTTTCCATTTTCCTGTTGACCCATTCTCCAGTTTTCCCATCATCCAATTTTACTGTTCCCCGATCTCCATCCTCTGTTCCCCAGTTTCAAGTCTCTTTCTCAAATTTTGTTTGCATATCTGTTTCCAATGTAATTTAATTAATTGTCATTATTTACATGCAGTCACCCACTGCTAAGAAAGGAGGATGGTATTTGAGTCGCCGCTCTAAAACACGTGACAGCCACGCAAGTTTCCAAAAAAGCAAACCATGTGGCCTTTAGCGAGCTAAGCGCAAACCACGCGAGCAACTGGCTGATGGGAAAAAACGGCTCTCCCTTATTCTTAAGATCGCACGATTCAACTGACATCCAGTAGCGATACAACAAGAAATGGGTTTGTATACATAAACGTCGCCTTAAATATACTCCGAAGCTGCATATGTTTCATAAATACTACGACGGATCCTCGACCAAATTTCTCCTCCCTGCAAAATGCTCGGCAAACATTTCCCTATACAGTACCACTAGTTGATATATGTACATGCTCCTGGAAGACGATCGAATCCATGCTGGTGTCTGCGTCGGAGCCGGCAACGAGTTTTGCGTGATTTTCTCGAACGCTAAGGATGAGGCGTGGTCCGAGTATAAACATCTGGACGACTAATAAAACATTACGAGTACCACTAAATATCACAGATCCAATAAAAATTGAATCCTACAAAAATGATGAGCTGTTGGTGTAAGCATATGTCAGCGACAGATCAGCGCACCATTGTCAAGAGCGATGGAAAGAGATTAAAAAGCTCCAAGCAAGAGACACCGGCAAAGCTAGCACATGCGGAATTTGAGCAGGAAAAGATAACCACGTTCTCAATTGCAAGCTCACCTGGCAAAGCTAACACATGCGGAATTTGAGCAGGAAAAGATAACCACGTTCTCAATTGCAAGCTCACCTGGCAAAATAAAGCACGTGAGATTGTATCAGCACTCTGAAACAGTCCCCGATCATCGATCCTGTCGATGGGCCGAGGCGCCGCAGGTCACGGAAGTGTTTCACAGCAATCCAGACCGAAAGACACAATGCGAGGACCTCCCAAACAGTGTCGAGTGTCCAAATCATTGTAAACAGAAGCCAGATATCCCACTCAGAGTCAAAACCGCACATATGAATGCCAAAGAGTATGCCCTCCTCTGGTGTTTGCCCAATGAGTGTGTTCTTCCAGTAACAAGTGAAACTTACCTCCTACAAAATACTTGATTCCTATTACCGAGAGTACCACACAGGCGATAGTAACAGCCAGGAAGATAATAACAAGGAAGATGAGCATGGTTCTGGATCCTTGATACATGGCATGTAACCGAGCAACCATGATGACTTGCAGCATCATTCAGTCAAGTTAATACCACTGAGATTTTGCCGCTCACCGCCCAGCATGGCAGTTATGACCACATTTGTCCAATATATTGCGTAGTACAGAATATTGCCTGAAACACCCAATCAGTGATCACCTCGTACTAAAATCAGACACTCGACTCACACCTATGTAGTCTTTATGTTGAACCAAGGTCAATAGTCAGGATTTCACTCACCCCTACGTATGTGCATTAATCGGGTAGGAGAGAGATGGTTGCAGAATACTCACTGTATCTGTCAGCGAGACCATTGGCATATTTGCTGTGTGATGTCGGTCAGAAGAATCGAACAGTGTATATAAGACATACCCAGAACATTGACACTATGCGTCAGATATGAGCTATTAGCACAACACCAATCTTTGGCCTCGATACATACACAGAATAAGATATTCCAATATAGCGTGTCTAGCACATTTGAGAGTCAGAACAACTGCCAACCACGCTACAGTATAATATGAGGTACGAACAACCAAATACAGCATAGTCATGAGAGACCAGCGTTGCCTCTGTCGCGAATTCATTGTATTCTCCTGTTTTATGATGAGACTCAGTCACTCACCCAGATCAGTTCAATCTATAAAGCCATCCTTAGCAAGTTAGCTGCTCTGGCGATAAGGTTGACCTACCTCTTGTGCGATTGTTAATACTGGAGATATCCTAAGAATGACAGCAGGTTCGAAACAACGGCCTGCTCACCCCAGTCATATACCACCACGACGCCTGCGGCAACTGCAAATGCAAGTCGTTGTTAGATCGAGACATCACTAATTGATACAACAAACCTATCCAATAGCTAAACAAAAATTGTGAATCGATGTACGACAACCAACTGGGATCATTTGAGATGAAGGTCATATTCGAGGGATGGGTCCGACCAAGTGAGGGATGTTGGGGATGCGTAACGACAGTGTTTAAGCTAGTTATACCACCATTCATCGCTTGTATCACCAAAATCGGTATGATGGAGATAGATATTTGATCGTAGAAAAAGGGCAATCTGACAGCATAGCACCAGATAAGTCAGACAAGAAACTGTAACAGAGTGGGTCGCAGAGTTCATGTAACTCGCTATATCCGGCAGTGCATCATGCACTTCGATCAGTGGGCCGTGGAGTTATGTAGGGGCAATGAACAAAGATATGGTTAGTAATGAGTGATTCCGATGCAAACGCACTATATATAATGCATCGAACTGCTACTAGTAGATACATCCTGATTCATGGATGATATCTGTTGAAAACTCATGAGACATCACCCAGAAATCGCACATGTGAAATAGGATACCTGTAACGCACCGGCAGCCTGATTTCTGATCGTAAAGGCTCGTGTTGATGGCCATTGTGTGCATGACGCATGAGTGGAGGTAGGTAGTAAACGTTGGTACAGTCGAGTACCGATGATTTTCGAGTGCGGTCAACAGATTTTGTTTGTGTCTGAGGCCATTGTGTCGTCGTTCATCTCGTTTTGTGACTACCTTGAATGTGCGTCTGATACGTCAATGATCATTCCACGACTGACCATCCCTGACGATGCAAAAGATTCCATTTTGTTTGGTTGGAATCTTACTAGCTCGCCCATATGCGTTTAATCTATCGGACCTCATCATGCTCAGCAATTTAATCGGCAGGCTACTAGAGTCGCACCGTAAAATGATTCCACCTCGCTCGCGCATCGCCAAAGTCCGATAAGTAGGCGTCCTTGTCATAGTAATGTAATAAAATGCTGTGATTGCAGCGTTAGGTGTGATGCATTTGTGCTAGTACAATCGTAGCCCTGTCAACACTAGGATGCATCAGTAGCCATTAATGTAGAGCAATGCATGATGATGCGCTCATGATGCATGCATTTGATACACCATCCATTGATGCATTTATGATGCCGCATCATGCATAATGCCCCTGCCGCCCCCTGCCGCCACCCTACCCTACCCTACCCTACCCTCTGCCTCGACATATAAGTTAGGATGCCAGCGTCAGGCCTGCACTTACCTTTGTAGTACACCTAAGCACCAGCAGTTGAATTCTGCCCGTATTCTGGTTACGGATCCGAAATTTGCTGAAAATGCAGACGCCGCAGCAAATATTGATTGAGACCGGAGGTTGCTGACCATGATTCTGATCGCAGTCTCGACTCTCCACGAGGTCCGTAAAATTTGTGCTCAGCCGCGGTCGGAGTTCTAAACTCCCTGCCGAGTAACGGCTACTGGCACAGATGCAAACTTTCAACCAAGGCATCCGACCATCGTCCACTGTAATAACAGATTCGAGCAACCCAGGCGTTCGATGATTATGAACCATCACTGTTTATTTGAACGGATCCCGGACGGCGTGATGATGGGATCAATGTATTCTTTTATCGGAATGCTCTCACGTCGCGGTTATACTATCCGATTTTCTGGCGCCTGATGCGCAGTACACTACCTTGACTGGCCTTTACATCCTTTTAAAACCTTGAGGACCTTCTTCACCGGTAAACCATATACTCACCGCAGATGTGGAGCTGGCTCACCCACGAGTCGAATGCGCAACGCAAGTTCATCGAGCTTATATTCGATCGAACTGGAAAGTATCCCAACTGGGATCCACCCTCAGAGATTCCAGTGCGTACTATCAGTGGCTACATCGTCTTTAGTTGTATGTTGACGTCGAGAAGGTCGGGTCATACGGATTCATCGACAAAGTCACGGGCAATTTTTTCCCCAAGGGCTCCATCTACTCCAGCGAATTCCAGCCGCTTCTTCGCAGTGTAGGCATCGACCCCGATTCTGACAAGCATCATCCCGAAGACTGTCCCGAGGAGGCTGAATTCACTACTTGGTCGACAAATGTTAAAAGGCTCGAATTGAACGTCGAATCTTACGCGTGAGTAACAAGTCGTCCGTCCTGGTATCGCGTTCCGATTAGCTTTCTACTAGAGGTGTACCTGGGATTGCCACAGCTAGTATCAAAGGAACATGGCAGGTCAAGAAAGGAACTACCGGCGCTGTCTTGCTCATGAATAAACCTCGTATAAAACACATCAATCAGGAAGCCCTTGGAAAGCTCTCACACATTGAACTCCTTCGATCAATGCATCTCGTTACCAAAGTCTTTTATTGTCCTGCCTACTCCTTGTACCTCTCAGACAAAAGTCAGTGCATCATGCCGTCTGGAACTAATATACTCATCTAGATGCAGGTGGAGATAATGTCAGCATGGCTCTTCTAGCTTCCGCCCCCGTTGTAGGGCCCATGGTCACTGTTGGTGCGACGTCTGAGATGAAATGGTGGAGTGACACACAAGCCGGATTGTCACGCAACGGATGCAAGACGGAGCACTGCTTCACTCCTTTGTACGAACTTCGGCATCCAAGGTATCACCGCAATAGGAGGGCGACACCATCCCCCGAACGCACAGGCGAACAATTGTGAGTGCAATCGTTGGGTTGGCATATTGCTTAACTGAACGGCGTATTAGATGGGTTGCCTCTCCCCCTCCGTGGGCGCCGCTCGATGAGGATGGTCAAGAGGTGCCGGTGTACACCTATGCAAGTATTACATCTTACTAGTCAATCTCAGTATTTTGACAACTCCTTGAACAGGGGGATACAAATTCTGATGACTCTGAGGAAGAATCAGGTTTTTAATGTACTGCCAGTGAATAATCATTGGTAGTGACACGCAAATATTAACTCGCTTTCACAAATATCGATGTGTTTGCAATTTGATTCATTCGTGACGAGCCTGCATCATATCTGTAATCAACAACAAGCATTGTACCTTTCGTGCGGACGGTACATTTGATACCTTGGAATACTCACAACATCACTAGCCTTCATGTATACATGTGTTCTCCCCCCGTTGCCCACCATCTCAGATCCCATTGTAAGACTATAGAGCTCACTTACCCAAACTTTCAATGTGAGCGCGTACATATGTCTGAAAGTAGACAAGGCTGTTATGTAGAACAAATACAAACGTTTGAACTATGGAATCGTACAACATGTACTATTTACGGCCCCGTGCAACGAGCGCTACAAGCAGCGTCGCATGCAACCTGGCCACATTAAATGATCGTCAAGTGATTTACATGCATCTGGACCATCAGTACTTGTCATAAGCTGGATCTAAGGGTTAGTGGGGTGCCTCTTTCCGTCAAAAGCGCGAGTTTTTCAAGCTAGGCGCTGGTTGTTCGTCAACGTTTCAGCCATGTCCTCACAGGCTTCAGTGTACCGTGCTGGCAGGCACTGCCGCAGTACTTGCTCGTTAAATTATTCCGCAAGTCGGAAACAGCGGAGTCATGCATGCTTGGTCGCCCCTAAGCCGCAGACCCTATAGTCAGCCATTCTACCAAAATCACGCAGTATCATGAAAATGCAAAATGTCTTGATCTAAGAAAAATCAGGCTAAAGCAAGAGCCGAGGGACAACATTCAAACTCACCTCAAGGCCTCAAGCCGCACGCAGAGCTCTAACATATCTTGGTACACATTCTGAAAGGAGAGAAATTTGATACAGTGGTCCGGGAGCAGAATTTTTATCCCAGCGAAGTCATTAAGCTAAAGGATCCGACTTACTTATGACACTGGTAATCTGATCAGACCCCAGATGTAAATGAATCACTTGACGATGTAACCATTTTCATAACGCGGCGAAATTTAAATTCTACACTTCTTCGCAGCCCTATACATCACTCCTGAGACGGTGGAGCTCATAACCGCGGAGGGCAAGCAAAGAGATGATGTGAACTTACATTTACGAGGAAGTCTAGTATACTGGCTTTCATCCAGTAGATCGAACTGAGGTCCAGTTAGTTCTGAAGGTTATGCACTGTGCTTGAGAGCACAATACACGGTTTTTTGTCAAAAGAAAACAGACAGACAATATTAATGGGACAATAACGTAAATGACGAAATGTGAATTCGGCACTCGGAATGTTGTCCTGGCCGGTGAGAGGACAGGTAACCGGTCCCCGCGGGGAAAGTGGCTGGCTCATGGTGAGGTTATATACACAACATGCAAGACATATTCTGACCTCAGCGATATGGCTGTTGCGCCTGGAGGTTAACATATGAGTGACCTCGCTAGAATACGACCCCGCTGTGGGCAGAAATTTTATTGTGTTTGGCGACGGGGGCCAATTTTGAAGGCAGTACCGAGGAAATGCACTCTGGAAATACAATGCACACCAAGGTGCAGAAGCAGGCCGGAGAATCGTCAGTGTCCAATGTTCATTTGCGAGATTGGGCAATGATCATGATAGTTCTTTGTTGGAAATTTGGTGTAGAATTCGCCGAGGTTAAATATATGAGCATGAATTGATAACATATGAAATGTAATAAGGGTTGACGAGATGAGGACATCACTAACATGACGCATACCACATCAGTATTAGCAACGAAAAAAAAAATGCTCCAACATATAAAGTTCAGCTACGCACCCAGATCACGAGTGATTCAAGATCAAATCGCTGAGGACCGCATCAAATTGTGAAATGTTCATGATGCTCCACGAGAACGTAACGAAACCCTCGCATACAGCCACACAACTCCTATAGGAGCTTCACACGTCGCATAGAAAGATCAATGGTCGACAAGTGTATGAAATGCCATTTTTTTGGAACGGCAAAATGATCAATCAGATTGAGGGGAGAGCTGTCCGGGGACTAGAACAATGGACGGGGTATCAATGTGTCAACATTTCAACCCTCATACTAGACGTACTTACCAAGTGTTTCCCCCATAAGTAAGCCTAGCATGCAGACGAATTCAATCAGAGTCTCCTTCTACACAATTCTAGAGGGTTTGTCATGTACGCGGCCACAGGTGCGTCAATCGCGATCTTTCCTGAGAAATGTGAAGCGAGGTCACAAATTGTGTTCGGCATGGAGCCTCTCATCGGGAGTGCAACGATTGGCCATGTTGACCCTTCGGAATTTGTATATTTATACACATTGCTGCTTGTCGCTGTTCTTCCAGTTTTTTCTGGATATAACAAGCGAACGCGCGACAGAATTTAGGTGATACCGAAAGCTGCATCCAGTGAACAACAGCATAACAGTTGAGCGTGACATGAGTGAGTAGATGTGTTGAATATAACGGTTCGTGACGCTCAGGCTTGTTCGACGAAAGTTGTTTGAAACTGATTTAGACCCTGCGGCATCCGCCGACGGCATACCTAATACAGCAATGTCAGGGACAAAATTGTCTCAAGTGAACGTCGACGTCAGACCAACAGTAGAAGGGGTGATTCATACATAACGGTGAGTTTCACTTCTTATCAGTAACGTTCATCGTTGAATATAATTATGCCAGCATCGACCACATCGAGTCTTGCAACAAGCAAGGCTCGCTCAAGACGACGGTCGCATACCTTGAAGCTAACACCGGCTTCTGGCACACCTGGCCTCAGTGGCCTGAGCTCATCTTCATCTTCATCGTCTTCGCATTCGCATTCACATTCGTCTATCTCGTCCTTATCTTCATCGCGAACTACATCGTGCTGTAAACCACCATACATACATTTGTGCGACTTGCTCACCTCCGCTGACACTGGCACACACCCTTCCCAGACAAGTCCTTCTGCGGTATCACCATCACCACGGAAATCTTCTCAAGGTTTTTTAGTTTCTGCTACATCGATACCTTCCATGCGCAACCACCACCGTCCACGGGAACGCGACTTGCTCTCCGAGAATCCCGACCAGGAACTGAGTGCAGACGATGAAGACACGTCCAATATTATATATACAGCTAGACGCACTCGAAGCAATCAAGACATATACCGACATACCAATGTACGAGTAGCGAAGGACTCACGAGCGAGTGGGTTCCATGCATTCCTGAGCGTGGGCCTTGGCTGGCGGAGACCCAAGTCGGAGCAGATAACGACTGCTCCAGGACAATTAGGTGCTGGTGAAACCGAGACTGAGGCTGACGAACCTGTGAGGATTTATCGACATATACATCGTATCTTTCTTACTTGGAAGCGTGTTTGCAGCCACGACATCTTCCGACGACGCGTATACTACCTGCTTCACATCCATTAGTTCCACCAAGCACTTTGACAACCCTACTTTTTGATGTATCACGCCTCTTGTCTGTCGTTCCTGCTTCATTAGGCGCGCTCATAAATGCCTGGTGTGCGTGGAAACCTCCAGGTCTGTACTCAGAACAATTTGCTCCAGGTTCATGCTCTCGAATAAATCGAGGGCATGATACTTGGGGCCGCATCGCCCTGCCGGACAGAGCTGATTATATCCTGGCTGTGCTTTGGGTAAGCTTTTAGCTTTTTGGGATGGTTAATCTCCCGGCTGATATTTCTTACCTACAGGCGTTACTGACAGCGCACCAATGCCTCCAGTTGACATCTGGACTCCTTCACCGTTGGCGTGCCTACTACGCCCCTTTATCCACGCTCATACGCCTTCTTGCTCTGCAGGCCATTTGTTGGCCCGCAACCCACTTTACGCTCGACATCCTTGGTGGACTAGGTTTCAATGTCGATGTTGCATTCTCCACACTCAACATCTTGGACAGCACACTTCTACGTTGGACCACAATACGTCCGGATGTGTGCTGGGCTGTCATAGGAACGACGACGTGCATCTCTCGCAGCATCCAAATATGGGTTACAAGCAACCTTCTCCCTTCGGATTCAGGCGTTCGCGTGTCGGCAGTCCCTGATCATCTGAGGCCCCACGTGAAGCTTAAGGGCGAAGAGACACGCAAATTGGTTGGACGCCGATGGAATTGGGGTCTCGTTGCAAAGGTCTGCATATTACCTGCTGGGTGTTTGTACTTTGTCATGGCGTGGATTGGTGCATGGAGAAGGGAGACCTTGAACTGCTAGAAATTCTATTTTTACCTGTTGTGTAGTTTTATGCATCGACATCCTCGTATGACATCAGGCCAAAAGCGATATGTCAATTTCCTACGAGACCACTGAACTATCAAATCATGGATCTTGTGCAGCCATTCCCTGAAGTCGGCTTGAGGGAAAGATGTATATTTTTATTCATGGGGAAAGGATATGGGCTTAGTACATCATCCGAGTTATCATGTCAGTGATACATTTGTTGAAGCTATGTGTCCTGAGCCTCTTTGCCGACTTAGAAAACTTAAAAAAATGATTGATATGAAACAGAGATTTCATTGGCTGCTGGGTGTCACAGTCGCACTCAGTGAGACCACTCAAAGCACGAATGAGATAGAAAATGATTCATCATGTAGACTATTGATTGATACACCATAGCGAGTAATAGAGACAGTCACGAAAATGCCCGCCGTTGGTTTCAGGACATGCATTACAGCAGCACTAGTGTGACTCTCAATGAGGAGGTTTTGGCTCATTGGCGACGGGAGGTAGCAAGTTGTTCTGATTGAATGAGGGAGGCTACGATCGCTGGGGTGAATTTTTTTTTTTTCTGGTTGTTCTCTGACCTCTGGTGACAAGCAGGTAGTTACACCGCAGCTCAGTTGTAAAGTTTGTCCCTGAAAACTGGTATGTGAGCGTGTCAGTGTATCTTTGTCATTGCAAAACTTACTACAAAGTGGCACCGTGATTCGGCTGGCTCTTGATTTAGCCTCAACCCTTGTGTCAAGATTTCATGACAGATCCCGCATTCTCGTAATTTATATGAAATGATTGTCTTGCTTCTATCGAGTATGCCTGAGGGAGACTACTATGTGTAGTTGTTGTTTTTGAATTCTTGGGATTAATATTTTGACTAGCAGCAGCTATAAAATGCATGAGCACAACTGACGAACAACCAACAAAAACAACCCCCAGTTAACTTCCTCACACTTTCACTTTTCAACTGTAAGGCTCTCCTCACAAATTGTAGATTCGACCTGATGACACTGAGGGTCTAGATTGAATTTCTGGGCAATCATTCTCCTGCTTTCACGGCTGTTTGGCCCTCTAAGTGTACGAGCCATGCTCGACACCTGCGTTTGGGGCCGTGCGGTGCTATCCCGTGCGAAACCGCCGTTGTACAAA